>JAOVYX010022544.1:0-14488 GCA_035668315.1 Drosera spatulata
TTTATAGATGTTGAGGATGCTGCTTTTTCTTTTCTTCTCCGCGTTAAATTCGCTTCACCGCCTTCTGCCGAATTTGCTCGCTGCTTCCAAATGCTCCTGATAATTCTACATTCTGCCTGATTGTTCCTCATTTGCAAAAGGTGGAGAAAAGTGGGTGGGACCCACGGAGGGAAAAGCATCCAACGCACTAACACGCCCTTCAGGCTCTCAGCCTTTCAAAGGAGAACGCGAGGGCTATTGGATCGAGAGGCGGGAACTCATCTCTGCTCGAGATCTGCTAAGCCGGTATGCCAAGCTCTCAACCTGTGGTGGCCGGGGTGTTATGGATCATGATTTGATTTGGTTCGTCGATTTTGGTTTGGTAGATGTGGTGATTGTGATGGATTGGCTTGAGCATTTTGGGAAAATTGGAGAAGAAATGGTCTACTTTGGTGTTCTTGGTCTGATTAGTTGTGATTTGACTATTGATGATGATGATATTTGTGATGGTTATATTGGCGAGATTGTGTGTATTCTTGTATTGATTGAATGATATGCGAATAAGTTTTTTTTTTTTTTTTTCTTCTGTCGTTCTATTTTGATTTCATTCGAACGTTCTGTTTTATTTGTTTAAATGTTCTATTTTATTTTTATATATGCATTTTGTTTCATTGTTGTATATGCATTTTGTTTCATTTTTGTATAGATGTTTTTTTTTTCTATATGTCGCTCTATTTTATTTTTGTATAGGCGTTTTGTTTCATTTTTGTATATACGTTTTGTTTTTTTTTTTTTTTACATGCATTTTATTTTATTTTTTGTATATGTATTCTGTTTTATTCGGGATCATACGCTCTGTTATATTTTTGTACATGCGCTCTGTTTCATTTGTTCATGTGCTCTATTTTATTTTTTGGGTGATGTCGAGATTTGATGGTGTATAGTTTCGTATAAATATTATGTTTTATTTTTTATTCATGCTCTCTGTTTCAAAACATAACGCATGTTCTGACGGGTGATCTATTTCATTTTTGTATTGATGCTCTATTTTTATTTTTTTATTATGTGCTCTATTTTGATTTTATTCAGGCCTTCTATTTTATATTCCGACTAAGATTCCGACGGCGTTTCAGATTCCGACGATTTGGTCGGATTCTGATGAAGATTTCGACTACGGTGGTCAGATTTCGACGTCGATGGTCAGATTTCGATGAAGATTTCAACGGCGGTTGGATGATGGTTAGGGTTGGAGTGGAGATGAAAATAAGTTTATGGATTTCAATGATATGGATGAATGGTATTTATTTGAAATTTTGATTTCTTATGTATGTTTTTTGGTATTTTTTTCAAGTTTTGTATGTTGGAATAATTCACCTTTTTTTGTATTCATTGGATTATGTTATTACTTCTTATAATGATAATTAGGTTAATATTGTTCTACTTTGTATTTAACTTTTTTTTATTCTCTAAAAAAATATTTGATAACTAAGAATAATACATTGAGATTAATAACTATACATTTACAATGTGTAATTTTATTAGTTCTTAATTTTGATTAAACATAAAGAAAAATCTACTCCCACAGAATGCAGGGCAGTAAACTATGATGATAAAGCACAGAGCGGATGTAGATTGTTATCGTTGTTTGATTGTTGTGTGTTTATGTGTTTAATTAAAGTTAAAAGCTAATAAAATAGCGCATTGTATGTATATATTTACTAATCATAATACCTTATCCTTATCCATGAGATTTTGACCATGATGTTTGTATTTTTTTTATGATATATTATTAGGATTATTCTTTTATAGGGATTGTTATTTTGAAATTTGAATTTAATAATTATATTAGATTTGATTATTTGTAGAATCTATCTGTCCAAAAGCTATAAAATTAATTGAATTTTTTTTAATTTAAATAAAATTTATCACGTCATTATTGTCATCTGAAAATTTTCTATAATTATATATATAATAATAGATTTAGGAAAACAACAATTTTGAAATCTATCTAAGAAATAAACCTGCTTTTGATATTCAAATGTGAGACCACGCAAAAAAAACAAAGATTAGGATTGATTCCCTTTAGTTCCTACAAGCCCTAGTTCGTGGGCAAAAAAGGTTAAAAGCGTTTAGCCAATTGACGAGTTGCAAGGATACGGCGAATAATTCTATATCAAGTTGTTTTCATTGCCATATTACTTCCTGGTTAGTCTGCGATGAACAATCCATCAAATGGTAGATTCCATCATATATTCATACGGTGAGAAGAAGACATATCATTGACCTAGAGGCAAGTGAATAAAATTAATGAACACTCCTATGTCTGAATACAATTGATCCAACTATCCAAGGAAACTTAGGGAGTAAAAAGAGTACAGCGATGAGTTCCCCTTGTCTATTTTTTCATGTTCATAAATAAAGGAAACGGCAAATCCCCCGAGTCTTCTGAAGCTCCATTAAGTTTCTTTTTTCACAGGGGCGCCGCCATACAAAATTCTTCACTTTGTACTCCAACGCGAGATGCTGCAAAGTTGTTTTACATACAAAACCAAAAGAGAAACAAGACTACCAACTGTCAGGAGAAGTTATTTCGCTCCACAGCTTCGCTAACTTGCTCCAAGATTTGGGTGTGAAGAACCGACGTGCTCTCTCTCACGAGATGGAGTAACAGCATTGAGCCATGCAATGAAAATATCAATCGTGCTATCTGTACACTGGTTTTAGGACCCATGAAGACCCATTTCGATCTTTCTCCAATACAGCAATCTCCTTCAACAGATTCTTGAAGAGTGGCAAATCCTTTGAGGGTATCCGTTCTTTAAAATGTTCCACAATGGTGGCAGAAGTGGTACTCCCGCCTCTTTGCTGCAGGAAAGTGCACATTTGACGAATCAGGATCTCCGGCTGAACACTACCGCCCAAGCTCTTGGGTGCACGAGAAGATGAAGGGCCGGGATCAGCTGATCTAGCTCCGTTAGAGGAGCTAGCTACTATACCAAATTGATGTTCCAGTCCATCACCCACTGCGCTTGCTTGGCTGCCCCTTATTTTGGCCAGCAGTTCAGCAGAAGATAAGGCTTTACCTGCTGATGCTCCAGCAGCAATGCCCTTAGAGACGCTTGACTCATGTGACCCATTAAGATTAGCTGATTTTGAGGCGGTGGTCAACTGGGAATTGACAGTGGAACCAAATTTCCGGGGAACAGAGGAAGGTGCTCCTGCAGCCCCGGCTTTCCCGGTCCATGTTGGTATAGATACACTCTCCCGGCTCCTCAGCATCCGTGACTGTCGTAATGCTTCAGCTGCCCTTTGTGCAATTTGCGAAGCCTGCTCCTCGAGCCTGATCTTTTCTTCGTCATGGGCATTCATGATGGCATCATGGTCCACAGCACTCTGCATAATTATAAAGCATAAGAAGCTGAAATTGAAAACGAAGAAGACCAGCCACGAGGGGGGAAAAAGAGTACAAGAAACTTTAACAGACAAATACTCCAGCGATGGATATGGATTACTGGGGACCGTCAAAACTTGCAGCAAAACAGAATCTACAACAGGAGCAAGGAATCTAACATGTATGCCATGGGCATCAAAGAGACTTTTCAAGAATTTGCTTTCATTATCTGCTTCCCTGGCTGTCTGATCAGTTTTATCTCTGCCATCATCACTGGAGATATCCCGTTCATGATTGGTTTCTTCTGAGACACTATTAGTTCTCGAAGCTGCAGCTACAAGGGGATGTTGTTTCCCCTGAGTATCATTTCCATTACTCAAAACATTCACTCCTTCGGATAACTGACTAAATATATTAGATGTCTCAGTAGAGCCACCCTGATCATCGTCATTCAGAGTGAAGAGGTCCTTCAGGTCACGCGCTTTGAAGAACCGTCTCTGCTGAGGGTTCTTCAGGATCTTATTGGTCAGGAAGTGCTTGTAGATCTGCCTATGATACACCTTTTCTTCTATAGTTCCACGTGTGATGAATCTGTAAACTGTTACATCCCTTTTCTGACCAATACGCCACGCACGTTCCCTAGCCTGTCATACCACCAAATAACAACATATCATTTGTGCTCACAGTATCCATTACAAACTTTTGCATACATTGACAAGGATTCACCAATTGATATATCCACATATGTCAGTTCAAATTCAAGAGCAACAATTGCACATGACAGC
Organism: Drosera spatulata; assembly: GCA_035668315.1. Taxonomy (NCBI): domain Eukaryota; kingdom Viridiplantae; phylum Streptophyta; class Magnoliopsida; order Caryophyllales; family Droseraceae; genus Drosera; species Drosera spatulata. The sequence continues at coordinate 4,156 of JAOVYX010022544.1, forward strand.
AGAATGCAACAAGAGAAACTCTTTCATATCCCTGTAACGAGAAAGCCGTGAGAGAAAAGACGTACCTGCATATCAGTAGAGGGATTCCAGTCAGGGTCAAAGATGATTACTCTGTCTGCACCAGTAAGATTGGTTCCTAAACCACCGACCTTAGTCGTTAAAATGAAGATGAATACATAATCTGAGTTATTGAATTCATCTATCAAAGCCATTCTCTGCTTCACGGGAGTAGAACCATCCATTCTCCGGTAATCATAATTGTTTGCTATAAGAAAATTCTCCAGAATATCAAGCATCTGTTGGGTTTGTGAAAATAGAAGAACTCGATGGCCCTGTTCCTTCCACATCTGAAGCACTTGATCCATAACCTTCATTTTCCCACTCCGCTCAGGATTACCATAATCTGGGTCCTGACCTGAATGTTCTCTTTCTAGGAGATCGGGATGGTTACAAATCTTGCGCATCACATCGATACCGTAAAGAGAATTCTTGCTGCCGTCAAATATCTGCTCCACTTCAGAGCTGGCAAGAAACGCTCTGTAAATAGAGCGCTGCTCGGGGCTAAGGCTGCAGAAGAGGACATGCTCAGTCTTCTTTGGAAGAAAAGCATTCACATCTGCCTTCATACGTCGCAGGAGGTAAGGCATGATCAGATCACGCAGGACGACAGCACACCTGTGCATTACAGAAGAAGAATTTCAGGATATCAAAAATACTATAGCGCAGACCAAACTGTACTTCTCTTCAAGCACAAAATATGAAATTGGAAACTAAGATATAGGCGTCACTCCCATTATATTATCATCAGGGCATGTTTTCCTAATTTTTATTTTTTTAAAAAAAGCACAAGGCAGAGTAATTTTTATGGAATCAGCAAAATAACAGGTCATGATTCATGAAACAAGAGGCACATTGAGCATCTAGGAGAACTTAAAATTACAAAATAGCTTTTGTGAAAATATACATGTACCGTTATGTACACCTGTAAGCAGTTGACACCTGTAAAGGTGAGGCATTAGCGTAGCCCCCAACTGTAATTGGTGCCGCAAATTCTGCCTCAAATACAGGCAGCACCCCAAGCTTGCCCGGGAAGACGAAATCGAACAGAGACCACAACTCAGTGAGTTTGTTCTGGATTGGAGAGCCTGTCATTATTATACGATGTACGGTCTGGAGCTGCTTGCAGACTATGGTTATATCTGCATTTGGATTCCTAATACGATGACCTTCATCGAGCACTGCATAACCCCATCCAACATCAAGCAACTTATCCCCCAGAAGCCGAAGTTGCTCATATGTGGTAATAAGCAACCCAGAATCTGCTGACAACACCCGTTTTATCATGGAATCCCAGCGTTTTCTGCCTCTCAAGGATACACCATGCTCATGATCACTATCCCATGAATTTTCGCTTTCATAATCGCTTGCATCTGAATCTTCTTTCGGCATCTTCTTGGAGGCATCCACAGCAGAATCATGAAGCAACTCCACATGAAAGCTGGGATACCACTTTCGTGCTTCCCTTTTCCATTGCCTTAGCAAGGTTACGGGGCAGACAATTATGCTTGGTTTATACATCTTACTAAAATGCAATGATCCAAGAAAAGCTATAACCTGAACCGTCTTGCCAAGACCCATCTCATCTCCAATTATACCGCCAGCTCTTTGGCAATGGAGTTCCCATAGCCACTGCACACCAATCTTCTGGTAGTCAAAAAGCTGCTCAAAAATGCTTTCTGGGATCCTCAGTCCGCCTTCTAGTGTAACAAAGGAAGTATCCTCACTGTTTACACCCTCCCCACCCTGGTTTTCTTCACAACTAGATGTTGCTAAATCATCATGTGAAACTTCTGCATCGCAAGAAGTATGACATCACAAATAGTCCAAAGGGGAAAAAAAATATCCCCGATTTTTTTTTTTTACTTGAAACAGGTATCAAAGTTTTAACAATAAAAAACTCATACAAAAACACTACTAATTCATCAGCTTCCACGTTTGTGTATCGCATATGACCAAAGAAAGAACTAAACATCAGGTAGATCCTGACAAGTCTGCCACATTTGATATCTAAAGCGCGCAACATAACAGAACAGTCTAATAAGAAGGGCACAAATAATGCACAGCATGAGGCATTGAACCAATATGAGAGCTTTACAAGTTTCTGTCCAAGGGCAGTTGAGAATCAACAGACATTCTTAAATTGTTGAGTTGTGTATTTTAGCTCAATGGATTGAAAGAAAAAAGAAAAAGAAACAGAAAAAGAAGAAGAAAGGGAAAAAAAAACAACTGAAAAACCTAATTGGCAGTCCATATGCAGCCACACTGAAGCAGTGCTTGGTAAGGACACAGTAAAAGGCAGAGTGTGGCGGCACGAACACACACATTGTTTGCACTTGTTTATTGACATTTAATCGGATAATATCTCACTCAATCAAACAATACTTGGCTTGTCCACTATCACGAGCACAAGCAAACATGTCGAAAAGGAAACTTGGCCTAAAAGCATAATACCAAACAGAAGGATTTGGCAGCCTGCCACCATCATTTGTTCTTGTTGCAACTAATAAAATCAATAAGTCAGCCCTAAAGTGACAATCCTGCACATACTTTGCAGGCAAGGCCACAGGGTGTGACTCAGTAGGTTAATAAGAAAAATATATCGAAAGAAGATTGCATCATATATTCAGAAATGTGCACGTACCAGTTCCCTCAAGTTCATTTTCCTCAAGAGAACTACATTTTCGCCACTTCTTTCCCGGCAATGGCCTCCTCTTTCTCCTCTTTGCATCATGACTTTTCTCTGCCTCATTGGTCATATTCTGGGACAGCTTTAGTGGTGTCTTTAACCTCTGAAAAGGATGTGATGGTACATTTTGTTGAGGGAGATCATCTAGATCAAGTAGCTTGGTAGTTGGACGAGCTTGTGCAGCCTCAGATAGAGAACGTGCAACTCTGGCAATGCTGGCAGAAGCACGACCATCTATCTCATTATCCTCCGATGACAATTGTGTAAGTCCGGGTTGCTGAATACGACGTTCAAAACCCTTGAGCTTATGGAAGGGTGTTAAAATGCCTCTTCGTATCAGCTCATCCCTTTCCTAAATTATTGTGATTGAATCATTAGTACTCTTCCGAACAAAAGCTATACAAGTAAAAAAAATTATCAGGGAACTGTGATAAAAGAATCTGGAGCCAAATTTCCCCAGAAAAGATCAATCATTTACTCACTGTTTCAACAAATCCCCCCGATGCCGCATTAAAAACCGCATCAAATTCTCCATCCTCATCAAATGAAAATGCCTTCCTTTTCTTTTTCAACTCTTTCCTTGGTTCTTGAACTTCTTTCAACTTTCTTTTTGGATTTCTCTCTTCCCTGACGAGATTCTGCAATAACTTGTCATCCTGAATATCAGGCAATGAGCCAGTTTTATGCGACTCCGAAAGTTCTTTCCGCAGCTGAGCCCTTTTCTTCTTCAAGCTTCTCAAACGATCAGCAGCTAAGGCATGCTGAAGAGAAAAATCATTAGGACAGGCCCCAGAAATCCCTTTAATATCATCTGCATTCTCCTCCTGGTGCTCCTCATTGACACGATCTTGATCCGCATTCTTGGTTGCATTCTTCACACGCTCAACAGCATCTATCTCAACCTCCAAAGCTCTAAGCTTATTATAAAGTTCTGCTTGACTGGAAGATGAAGTTTCATTGTTTCTCGAATAATTAATAGCTTCTGCTCCGGCAATATCATCAGCTTCACCACTTTTCTCTGCATCACGTGTCACCTAAGAGATGCATACAGCGAAAGTAAGACTTCTGTTCATGAAACTACATTGATGGTATCTTGAACAGCTTCTAACTTAAGTAATTTGATTCATTCGAATCACCAAGAGATATAGAAATGGAGAGTGTCAATCTAATACACCAATATATCGTTGATAGTTAGATCTTTGACGCTACAATCCTCAGAGGAATCAACTATTGGCTACAATGAAAGCAGTTGATCTTCTTTTTTTCCATCAATCAGAGAAGTACATTAAAAAGTTCAAATATGTTACAGGATATTAAATATTGATGATTGAAAAAATTAACCGTATCATGATACCTTTTCTATAATATTACGTTCAATATCTTCAGGATTTGCAGTGGTGACCCCCAAACTGTTGAACAAAACTGCATCCTCCTCTTCCTCCATCGTGACTAATCAACTACTGCTACGGACATCACTGTCCATTAGGCAGCAAGAGCATCACTGCAGATAATGAAAAGTTCTTCATTTTGATCAACAGACCAAGAATGAATAATGCATCAGAACATGAGAAAGAAAATGCATCCCTATGAAATGCGTGTAAGAGTTAAGACAATGAAAGGTTTCTAATCTCTATAGGGCAAACCAAGCCTTCATCAATTGTTCGAGTCACTTGCATTTTAGTTTCACAAAAGACACCAAACTTTTCAAACCAATGTGCGACCAAACTCACAACTCGCCCATCAGCATGAGCATTACCTTAGTCTTAGATGAATGTATATCCTAAATAAGAACAAAGACACCCTTCATACAATAACAAGGTAATCGAACTCGGATGTTAAAGAGTACTAGTTCCAAGCAGGAAGCATTCCTGAAATAGGATAGATTAGTGATTCCACACCTTCTACTCTTATCCTTAAACCACATCTTTGCAATACTAGTGCACTCTCTAAGCCATCTAAACCCCTCACTCGCCTACCTGTTGATCCGCTTCACAGAGTCCAACACTAGTTCTATAAGCGCAACGCAAACCTTCAGCACCCATCCATGACTCAATTTAGCACACTCAAAATCAACTACTTCGTATATCCTTCGTCTTTTCGTACAGAGTTCCTATGATCATCCAATATATTCAGTCCTCCATAATACACTACTCTAATAAACCTAAATGATACCACATTGCATTCGATTCCGCTTCTCCGTCGCCAATCATGCATCATCCCAAAAGGCAACAAATTACATCGAATGTCGATCAAACAACGGAATCATCTCAAACAAAACCATAGGTTCCATACCTATGCCAAGATTTCGAACCACTCTGATCACGATTTGGTACCAATTGTCCAGCAAATTGAGCGGCAAGGGTTTCTCCAAGAAGGCAACGATGAGGCGATGAAGAGGCGTTGAGGTGAAGGGAACGAGGATTTAAGGAGAAGGAGAGGGCGGCGAGTTTTGGGGGCGGCGGTGGAGGGGATTGGCCGCTCTCGGTGAAGGGAGCCCGCGGTGGCCGCCGCTGATAAGAGGAAGGGAAGCGACGTATTGGCGGTCAATGGGCTCGCTGCGGCAGGGCTCTGTTCCCACGGCGGACAAATTTAGCGCTGCTTTACATAAAGTATAATAGTGTACCCTGCATTGCACGTGCTGATAAAAAAATTATAATAAAATAATAATATGTCGTAAATATATAATTTATGTTTTTATTTATTTTACATGAAATAATAATTTTGAGTATTATTTTATCTTTTAAGAAGGTTTTATTTTATTTTTGATTTTATTTTGAATATGTAATTTTTGTATATTTTGATTTTTTCTGGCTTTCTTCTTATTAATTTAATAATGATTTTTTAAATATTATCCTAAATTTTTGTTTTTTAAAGTCGTGTTATCATTCGATGACATACCAAATAATTAATATTTTTATAAAAAATTTTGTATATAAGATCAATCCAAATATTTATGTCAATATTTTTTTCTTTTAAAAAGATTTTATTTTACTTTTGATTTTATGTCGAATAGAAAATTTTTGTCTATTTTTTTGAAACAAATATATCAAAAAAGATCATTTTGTCGTTTGTCGTGTTCGACATGATTCGATTATTGATTGTCGATTGTTGACAGAGGATGATGAGAGATGGAATTCGGGTGATGATCGGATGAGAATATAAGGTGAGTGATGAGAAAATGAATCGGAATGCTATTTTAATTTTAATTGGTTAAAATATATGTTAGATTAGATTTTATTTAATTGATTGTTTTAATTTTAATTGATCAAGATATATGTCAGATTAGATTTTTTTTTTAAATGGAACATTAGGACCTTGAATGAAAAACTTTTAGAGGTAGTAGACATAATGGTTAAAAGGGGGATTCATATCGTTTGTTTACAAAGAGACGAAGTGGACCGAAAATAAGGCTAAACTTATTCAAAGTACGGGGTTCAAGCTATGATATTGTGGTCAAAGTCGGACTAAGAATGAAGTTGGTATAATTATGCGTAAAGAGTTGGTAGAAAATATGGTTAGTATTAAACGTTGGAGAGATTGGGTGATTTCTATTAAGGTGTTGATTGGGAAGGAAGTGATTAATGTGGTACGTGCTTATGCCCCGCAAGTAGGTCTTGGAGAAGATGCTAAGGTTCAGTTTTGGGAAGACATGGATGAAATAGTACAGTCGATCCCTGAGAGGGAGAAAGTCTTTATTGGTAGGGATCTAAATGGATATGTCGATGAGGAGAAAGATGGTTATTCAGAGGATGACGGAGGATTTGGTTTTGGTGAGAGAAATGTAGAAGGGAGAAATATATTGGATTTTGCTGTGACATATGATTTTATGATTGCGAATACCTTCTTTAAAAAACGTGAAGAGTATTTGATAATCTTTAAGAGTGGTTTATGCAAGTCTCAGATTGATTACTTTCTTATGAGGCGAAGAGACCTGAAGGATTACAAGGACTGTAAGGTTATCCCAAGAGAATGTTTAACCACTCAGCACCGTTTGTTAGTTATAGATGTATTTCTTTCTCAAATAGAAAAGAAGATGAAAACAAAATGTAATCTCATAAGGACAAAATGACGGAAGCTAAAAGAAGATGAGCAAAAGTTTTTCAGAGAGAGGTTGTTGAGAGAAGGTCCATGGACATTTGATGGGAGTGCATATGAGATGTGGGATGCGATGCCTGATTGTATCCGACGTGTAGACATTAGGACAATCTAAGGGCCAATCACCGAAGGATAAAGAGGGGTGGTAGTGGAGTAAAGAGATTCAAGATAAGATAAAGTATAAGAAAAAATGTTACAAGGCTCGTATGAGAATTTGCAGAAGTATAGGCGCGCCAAAAAAGAAGCTAAATATGCTGTGAGCGATGTGAAGAATAAATCGTATGAGAAGTTGTATGAAAGACTGAACACAAAAGAGAGGGAAAAAAAGTCTTTAAGTTAGCTAAATCAAGAGACAGAAGAACTAAGGATTTAGGTCAGGTAAAGTGTGTTAAGGACGATACCGAGCATATTCTTATGGCTGATGAGGACATTAAGGAAAGATGGAGAGAGTATTTTGACAAACTCTTTAATTGCACAAAAAAAGTGCCCCCGAATGAAACAAGTGGGAATGTAGATGTGATGATGAACTAATGTTACTTTCGTCGCATTAGGACAGAGGAAGTTAAGGAGGCTTTAAAGCGGATGAGCTCAAGAAAGTCTATGGGTCCAGATGAAATCCCGATCGAAGCTGAAAATATCTTGGGATAGAAGGAGTTAATTGATTAACAAAACTCTTTAATAGAATTTTGATAGATAAGAAGATGCCTGATGAGTGGAGAAGGAATACTTTGATTCCCATTTACAAAAACAAAGGAGATGTTTAAAACTGCTCCAATTACAGAGGAATCAAACTTATGAGTCACAGTATGAAGTTATGGGAGAAAGTGATAGAGAAAATATTAAGAAAAACTACAAGGGTGACTGAGAATCAGTTTGGTTTCATGCCTGATCGGTCAACCATGGAAGTTATTTACCTTTTCCGATGTGTCATGGAACGTTTTAGGATAAAGAAGAAGAATTTACATATGGTTTTTGTCGATCTGAAAAAGGCGTATGATTCTGTTCCAAGAAAAGTGATTTGGAAAATTTTAGAAAAGAAGGGAGTGACGAGTAGGTATATCAAGATTGTGAATGACATGTATGAAGAAGTTGCTACATGTGTGCGAACTTATGTTGATGAAACGACTGTTTTTCCTATTAAAGGTGGTTTACACCAAAGATCAGCTTTGAGCCCATACCTTTTCGCCTTAGTAATGAATGATCTCACTAGACATATATAAGATGAAGTACCATGGTATTTACTTTTTGCTGATGATATTGCTCTAGTGGACGATACGAAAGAAAAGGTGAATGAAAAACTTGAGACTTAGAGGAAGGCGTTGGAAAATAAGGGGTTAAAGATCAGTAGAACCAAGACAGAATATATGAAATGTGTCTTTAATGAGAGTAGTCAAACAAATAGTGAGAATGTATTGTTGGGAATAGAGTCTCTCCTCTCCCTAAAATGGATTCTTTCAAATATTTACGTTCGATGCTACATAAGAATGGAGGAATTGATGCACATATTGATCATAGGATTAAAATAGGTTGGCTAAAAGGGAAGGACACTTTAGGGGTGCTATGTGATCCTAAAATACCTATCAAGTTAAAAGAAAAGTTTTACAAGACAACTATTCGACCAGCGATACTGTATGGATCAGAATGTTGGGCAATTAAGTGACAGCATGTACAGAAAATGAGAGTAAACGAGATGACAATGTTAAGGTGAATGTGTGGACATACGAGAATAGATAGGGTACGAAATGAAGTTATCATACAGAAAGTGGGTGTGGCTCCAGAAGAAGATAAGATGAGGGGAGTCACGACTAAGATGGTATGATCATGTGAAACGCAGATCAGTCACAGCTTCTGTTAGGAGATATGAAGCTTGGGAGTTAACACATGTCAAGAGAGGACGAGGAAGGCCTAAAAAGACAATGAGAGAAATCTTAAAGTATGATATGGCCTATTATAATCTTACAGAAGATGATGTACATGACAGATTGGAATGGCGTCGTATTCATGTAGCCGACCCCACTTGATGGGATAAAGGTTTGATTTATTGTTGTTTGTTGTTGATATTTTTTTTTAAATGATAATAATGTCTTATCATACTGTCATGTCGTCATGCCGTTTGCCATCCAAATGATATGTCGCTTGAAAAAGACTGGATAATATTAGATTAGATTGTGATGTCACGTATTTCGATGTCTAATTTAGTACGATCAAACGTCATTTTTAACAAAATTGTTGTGAAATACTAATGATAGATTAAGTTGTGAATTTTAATCCAGCACCAATTTAAGTTTTTTTGATATCGTTAAAAATAAGAACGGAACACGTCGAAATACGTATCATCGTAATTTATGTGGAACGGAGGAGTATCAAATCTGTTTCCTGTTTTCTTTTTTTATTTCAGCAACGGATGAAACAAATACTAGTTTGTTTTCGTTTAATTGTTTTCGAAACGAAAAATGAAAAAATTGAAGAAAAAAATGATTTTCTATTTTGTTTTCTGTTTATTCAAGATTCCATTTATATAAAATCATTTTAAATTCAAATTTTAAAATTTTAAAAATAATTGATTTAAAAAGAATTATGAGTGGGGTGCAGCTCCCTTTTTTTTCTGTACAGATATTTAAGGTCGAAATCTTATTTTAAACATATCAAGTATTTGACAACATAAACATCATAAGGAATGTGATGTATGTGATGTCGATTCCTTATTATACTGAAGAAAAGTAAAGATAGAGAATCATTCATAGATAAAGATAGGGATAGCAAAATAGTTAGGATGATGAGTTTTTACAAAATTCCTTAAAAAAAGGGGTAGAGAATTGGGAGTGCTCTTAATTCAAGGAATTATGGGTACTATGTAGGGTTGTAAGTCTTCATTAGGGTAGACTAAAGGTACTATGTAGGGTTGTAAATCTTCACGGTTAGTTTCATTCTTTTGATCGCATTGAAACACATGATGTCGATCGATGATTCTGTGTCAACCAATATCTTTTCTATATGAAAGTCTCCAATGTAAAGAGTCACAATCAAAGTCTCCACTATCTCCAATGTTCGAGTTGCCTAGTTCTATTCTGATCGTCTGGTTCAATTCGGGCTCCAAGTCGGCTCTTCACCCGTTTGACTCGTTCTTTGACAGCTAAGGCAACTTTGGCTCCTACATATGTTTATTCGAATCATTCATTAAGTCACATTAGTCTCAAAGGGACTTCAAGTTCAATTGATAGAACAAGTAGGAATTCTCCAACCCATTGATGAGCACATCAACCTTTTGTTCCTCACTTACCTTCTTTACTATTACAACAGCAAGATCGAATCTTTTAACATAGTCGGAGAGTTTCTTACCTGGTCTCTAAAAGAGTTGGTATAGGTGATTCAATGTGACTTTCATGTCTCGTCCGCTGATGAAGTGCTTAGTGAATCTGTAATACCCCAAGGAAATGCTTAAATGGTTTGATTGTACTACCTATACCAACAAGGTGCACCTTCCTTTTCGGT
>JAOVYX010022545.1:0-14485 GCA_035668315.1 Drosera spatulata
CCCTACTTCCACTACTACATTTAATTCTATACTTATAGAGTGAAGTGGGTGCTCTTAAATATTAATTTGACGTGTAACCGACGCATCATTGTTTCGTTGCTAGTTCGTTCTTGTTGATTGTGTCGCTCGAATGTTCTTGTCGAAACACGAAAATGAGACGCATGCTTTTTCAAAGACTTCCGCCTAGTGAAACCAAGACTTCCACCTAGTGAAACCAGCGCGTGGGACGCTTTACGAAGGTGTTGCTGGCTGATTTATTGGGGGTTGGCATGTCACAAGGGTTAGTTTTTCGTAAAAAAAAAATTAAGGGCAGTATCGATCCTGTGACAATTGGTATCAGAGCCGATCGTTGGTAGGAAAGTTCACATTCGCTGGGAGGATTTACTGATTGCTGGGTTCGTTTTCGTTGCGGGTGTTGGATAAAAACAAAAAAACAAAAATTTGTTCTTGGCTTCGAGAAAGGTTGTACGAGACAATCAAGGGACAAAATTGTGATCATAATCACGATTTGAAGGCCATTTTTGAGGAGTAACAAGGCTAATTTCTTGGAATCATGGTGATGATAGCTGCATTGGGAGTTCATGTGACCCCGATCTAGGAATTTGTGGTGAGCGAATCTTGGAAGAGGATGACACACTCTCGAATCAGTGCCATGATATGGGTACTGAGTTGATAAATTTGTAAAAGAGAGTCGCGGAACTTAAGTCGGAGAGAACCGTCGTTCTCAATGAGTTGAAAGCTATGTGAGGAGTGCTGAACAATAAGGACCGTGAGCTTCATGCTGTGATTAAAAGCCAGAAGAACAAGTTCAAAGGTGAACTCAAAACCTTGAGAGTAGATATGGTGTTGCTCAAACGGAATGCTGTGGTAACAGCTCAAGGTTCGAGTTTAGAGACAGGCAAAGGTGTCTTCGAAGGTGAATATGCCAGAAACAAAGTCGTTTAGCGGGGCGCATAATGCTAAAGACGTTGAGAATTTCTTATGGGATATGGAGCAATACTTTGTGGCAGCGAAGATCCTTAATAGCAAGAAGGTAATAATCACAGCGATGTATCTTAGCAAAGATGCAAAGTTATGGTGGAGATCTCGGATCAACGAGGATCGAAGGGCTGGAAGAGTTGCAATCGACACATGGGATGCGTTGAAAAAGGAATTGAGGGATCAATTCCTGACACAGAATACGGCATGGCTCGCGAGACAAAAACTGAAAGCGTTAAAGCATGAGGGAACTATTCATGAGTACACTATGCAGTTTAGTTCGTTGATGCTGGATATCAACAACATGTGCAAGAAAGACAAGCGGTTTAACTTTATGTCAGGGATGTAATCATGGGCGCACTCCGTGTTACGGAGCCAAAACGTGATGGATTGGCCTTGCGCAATTGCGATAGCCGAGAGCCTCGTGGATTATAGGTTCGATGAAACTATTCCAAGCAAGTGGACAGAGCAGGGAGGCAAGGGAAAAGCTTCTAAGGACAAAGAAAACGTAAACAATGGTGGCACCATTAGGAGCACACCGAATGATGCGTCCAAAGGGAAACGGGGCTATTTCATTTGTGAGGGCAACCATTTTGTGAGGGATTGTCCGAAACAAGAGCATTTGAATGCTCTCATTCCTAAAGAATGTGAGAAAGATCAGCCTAAGATGGCTCGTGTCAACACCTTGCAAATGATGGATGTTGGTTGAGTCAATGCGATACGAGTCATTGAGGAAGAGGATGGCATCATGACGAGAAAAACTCAACGACGAGCTGGTTGTTGTGATCTGTTCGTAAAGTTACAGAGAAAAGATCGAAGGAACTTGACGGATGGAAGACTCAGTGTTCTAGGGGGAACACGCCATGAAAAACAGCTAGAGTTGCTTGGTCCATGTTTGGTAGGACATCCAAGGAAAATCAGGTTCAGTTCGTTGGACTTGGATTTAGGGAATCAAGACGAAGCTGAGGCGGAGTCAGTGTTCGTTGTGCACTCACTGAGTTAGTGAAGCGAGAGCTTGGGAAGATCGTTTCCAACTATTCAATGAGGACGTCGAACTCTTTTGGTGGGGGTGGTTTGTCACACCCTCGTTGATGCGAAGTGATGATGACGGGTGCTTGGGAGTTCCTGCGAGCGCGGGGTCATGTTAGTAAGACAGGAACGATGCTGCGTTAGGACTTGAACGCGAGCGAGAGCGTTCTAAGGGCGTTGCAAGGGCGAGTTAGCATCAGCGAGAAACATTACGCGAAGATTTGAACGCGAGCGAGACGCATTGCAAAGGCGAGCGAATGTTTACGAGGCATGACGCATTGTGTTAAGACTTGGATGCGCGAGGCATGTTCCAAGGGCTGGTGAGCATTGTCACGAGCAAAGACAAAAGACAAAGGTGCATGAGGCATGACTAGCATTGCGTTTATACTTAGACGCGAGCGTGTTGCATTCTAAAGGTTAACGAACGTTGCAAAATTACCAAGTGTTAGCAAACAAAGACCGATGATGAGTTTTCTTGGGTTCGTGTTAAGTTTGGTTCGCTTTGATTTCTAAAATCGATAACTGGACTGCTTGATGAGGGGCAATGGTTGTTTCTGCAAGGTGGGATTTTTGTTGTTATCTACTATAAGGGGAAGAGGTGTCCTAAGATCAAAGTCAAGTCAAAATTCATAGCATTGTTCCCCATGTTTGGTGCCACGTTCAAGGGCTGGGCTTGGACATTGGGAAGTATAGAAAGGCTTGGTTTGATGGTGGCCAAAGGAGAAACGTAGGTCGGGTTCATTGTGTTAAGGAATACTTGAAGCGGACTTGTAAAGTTCAAAGTCTAAGTTGGGGGTGATAGCTTGGGCGGGCCTCGTACGAAGCCAACTATGTAAATCCCATCAATTGGGGTGAATTGATGAGCAAGTCGCTAGAACAAATCCTACGAGTGTGAAAGATATTGTCATAGAAGATAAGGATCAAGAAGATCAAGAAAGCAAGAAGATATCGTGGGAAAAGCTTGGCAAATATATTGTTGGGCTAAAAGATATTGCATAGGTTATCTTTGCGATGTAAAATCTTTTACCACTGCCTATAAGTATAGATGATCCTTGATCATCATACATATATATTATTGAGAGCACGATCAGGTTGAGAACACAAAGGTTGTGTTTATCCTGTAGATCGTTGGTGAGATCAATAAAAGAGTTTGGCAAGAGAGAGAGGGGTGTGTATTGCCTTGTAAATTCATACGGTTCCTTTGTATTGTTAGGAAAACAATAAAAGGTTGATTTTTTGATCGTAAATTGTTACTGTTTGATTGCTGGTTCGTTCTTGTTGATTGTATGGCTTGGTTGTATTTGTTGAAATACGAAAACGAGACACATGCTGTTTCAAAGACTTTCGCTGAGTGAAACAAGCACGTGGGACGCTTGATGAAGGTGTTGGCTGATTCGTTGGGGATTGGCGTATCACAGTGGTTGATTTGTTGTAAAAAATTTAGGGACACAATCGACCTGTGATACCTTACCACAACCCAATATCCACCACCAATAAAACCCTCATCCCCACATCTTCATCTCTATCAACCCATGTCGTACACCCTCATGCTATGGCTACTTCGATCAAAACACCTCCTTCAAATCCTCGAATAGTTACTAGGCTATAAGATGGGATGATCTCCCGTCGTGTTTTCACTCATCACCACACCATTGCCGTCACCGCCCAAACCTCCTATTTATCTGAACTCACATGTTATTCCCAAGCATCTAGGGATCCGAAGTGATGTGAAGCAATGGACACCAAGTTCACCGCCCTGATGTGGAATCATACATGGGATCTTGTTCTGCGTCCTAAGGACTTCCGATGATTCTTTGGAACGATATAAAGCGAGGCTAGTTGCCAAGCCATTGCCAAGCCGGTAACTATTAGAACTCTTCTTTCACTGGCATTAGTCAAAGGTTGGATGATCTGTCAGCTGGATATTTCCAATGCATTCCTGCATGGTCATCTTACGGAATTGATGTTCATGAAACAACCACAAGGATATATCGATTCTCAATATCCTAATCATGTTTGTCGCCTCCGTCGATCCTTGTATGGACTTAATGAGCGCCATGGGCTTGTTATCAAAGGCTAAGTTCGTATCTTATATCCTTGGGTTTTCAAGTATCTTTGGCAGACACTTTTCCGTTTACACTTCGCACATCGACGTATAGCTTAGTGCTTTTAGTTTACATCGATGATATTATTTTAACGGAAACCCATAGGCACCATTTGATGAGCTGCTGAAATCAATACACCACGAATTCGTCATTAAGGAACTTGGACCTATCCATTACTTTTTGGGAGTACAGGTACAACACACGGAGGATGGAATGCTCCTACATCAGTCCAGATTTGTACAAAAAATTCTTGCTCGAGCAAAAATGACATCAGCTAAGCCAGTTGCGACTCCCTGTACTCCTGATGAAGTTGTTTCTGTATGGAGTGGAACACCGATGGATGATCCCCTTCTTTATCGTGGTATTATGGGTGCTGTATAATATCTGATGCTTACAAGGCCCAACATCGCCTATGCGGTGAACACAACGTGTCAATATTTCCATCGGCCAACCGACAAGCATTGGCTAAAGCAGTTATATATCAATCCTTAAAAGCTTACGGAGGTTTGATGAAATTTATCCTTTGCCAAACACAATGAAGCTCTATACACTTTCTATCTTGTCGGTGTCACCACATTGTACCTGACAGCGTATGGGCAACAGCGTAGTAAAACCATCTCCAGTCATATGTCATTGCACACAAATCTCCTGAATCGCTAGCTGTCCGAATACATGCACTTATCTACGGAGCTCTTTCGTATCTCTCCACAAAAAATAGAAGTCAGTCTCGCGATATGCATGTATACTTTCATATCAATCCTTAAAATGTACTCCACTTACTACTAAGGTTTCGACGTATCACACACATGTTTGTCTTATAAAAGTCCCTCGATGACATAAAATGCGTGCTTCTTTTCAAAATTTCTCTTGGACCTTTTTTTTGGGAGGTAACAGACTTGATGGAGAAGTTAATACAAGATGCAAACAAGATGGCTAAAATTGCAAGGCAATCAATATAGATATAGTTTTTTTTTTTTACCCAATAGTAGCAAAGCATATAGTAATGTTTGACAACAGATATAGCAAGAGAACTCGTGAGAGGAAGTTGGAGATTTTATTAATAGAATCGTGTAAAACCAAATAAAAGAGACTGGTTGTTTCATCATATATCTCATCCTAAATGCAAAACCTACTCACTTTCTTGTTCTGATTTGTGTTCAAGTCTTCTCTGCAGGTTCCCTTACTCTCTATGCTCTTTTCTGTTTTCTGGAACCAATTATATATATCATCTCGCAATGAACACACTCTGATCATATCTTATCTTGGCGTGACGAAAAAATGGAGGGTCGTCATGGGGCTTCAAGCTCGTCTTCTAAGGATGGATCAGTGAGACCTCACATCTCGAGAGGTCACTGGACACAGGAGGAAGATGATGAGCTTCTGAGGCTCGTGGCGCAGCATGGGCCTCAGAACTGGAATGACATCGCCGAATGTATCCCTGGAAGATCAGGTTTGGCTATGTTTCTTCCTGTCCTTGGATCATTCTGTTTCTTTGCATTACTCATGTATAGATGCAAGTTGGAAACGTTGAACCGATGCCTAGAAAGATAGGTAAATTGGTTGAGAATTTCTAGTTGTATTTTACAGAAAAGAAAAGTTATTTTTCTCCCTTGTCAACATATATAATCATCTCTTTGATTGCAATGAAGCTTCTTCGCCAATGTTCTATGTATGGTCTATGTCGTGAAACATAAACTTCCATTACTTGTAAATACATATATGTGGACGTATTGGTTGCTTAACAATTTCCTAGAAAAAAGAATGTTGGAGATACCTTATGATTAAGTTAAAGATTGTTTCAGACATCACACAAAAGAGTGGTCGATTTGTCTACATGGTTCATAGGTTTATCTGTTATGGAAGAATGTTTGCGAAATAAACAAATAGTTTTCTCTTGATTCTTTTTCGGCAATATAACTTTCGAGCCTCTTAGTACTCACTTTCCGATGGTCTGATTGTATCAAAAAGAACTGAGTAACTTCCTCTACAGGATAATTTTCTTCACATTTGAATTGCAGAATAATGTTCAAAGAAAGTCAATGATATAGGAGTATAAACGTCTTAGTATACATGACCATGTGGTTTACCAGGAAAGAGTTGCAGATTGAGGTGGTTCAATCAACTAGACCCGATGATTAGCCATACTCCGTTCACCGTGGAGGAAGAAGAGAGACTTCTAAATGCACAAAGAGACCACGGGAACAAATGGGCACTGATATCGAAAATGTTTCCGGGGAGAACTGACAATGCCATCAAGAACCATTATCACATCATGATGGCCAGGCGACAAAGGGGAAACAGTAACAGCAACTCTACGAATCACCCAGCTCAATCATCCAACTCAATGTCCATCTCAAGCGCATACTTTCCAAGAACAGCGGACTCTTCTCCAGCTGCAATCTCAAATGTCAAGGACGCGGGCAAGCGAGCTTCGTCTTCTTCAGATAGCGTTAGCATGCTATTTGCTGGCAACTTGGATCTCGAACTTGGACTTTGGAACTATAAAAGTGACGGACCGTTTGAGGGTTTGGGAGAGCATGAGAACATGCGTAAGATGACTGGTGGTGGTGCTGGCATTGGTATCCAGAATCAGCAACAGGAATCCAATGGAAAGAAAGAGCTTCCCTTCATCGATTTCCTCGGTGATAGCGACTCCGAATAGAAATCAACAGATGTTCTTGGTAAGTGTGGGATTGGCTTTACGAATATGTAATTAAGAATGCGGCCTGCTAATACATGAGATAGGAAATATGTGTGGGACGGAGAGTTGTTCGGCGACAGTTTTGGCAGATACCATATTATATGATATAGACTAAGCAAGTTTGTATGAGCTTCCGACACTAACAGGAACAGCTCTATTTGAATTGTAAGAAACTGGACCAGAAGTATCTGTAGTAATATGTAATGGAAAAAATTACATTTAACCCCTGAATTATTCAATAGTGATATATGATTTTCATCAAGTTTAAAAATATGCGTCTAACCCCTATGTCGTCTATTGGGATTAATGTTAATATTATATGACGCCCATATGTCATGAATGACGTGATGACATATTAGGAATTTAAATCTTTGTTATTGGAATTCTAATTATTATCCTAACTGATTATCAAGATTTGAGTTAGTAATCAAATCTGATTTTTTTATAAGGTTAGATAGAGTCTCAGACGTAAACTGAACATGATGAAAAACACATCTCTCTGCTCTCTTTTCTCCAACCTATCTCTAGAGGAATCACTTACGCGCTCTGAGATTTGTGAATGTGGAGACACCTGGAGTAACTCTAGTAGCCAATTTATCGATCCCATTGAAACGAGTGAAGGCACGAGGAAGAGACGTTGTAACATCAACGAACAAGAGGAGTACGATCGTGTGGTGAAATCAAGGAGGCTCGTAACTTCACGCAGATCCGTATTATTCTGTTGCTTGATTCTTGACGACAGGTTATTATGCCAAATTCCCTTAATTATTTAACATTGGTATCATAGCATAGTAATGTGAGGAGTCGCCAATTTGAATTACAAAACTCGATTGATTAACAGAGTAATGTATTTGTGATTAATCAAGTTACAAACTCTAACTTGTGTGATTTAGTCCGGTGAAGTCTCTGCATGCGTTTTATGTGTATCATATCTTTTGCCACATATTAATTTAAAAATGATCAACAGATTTGGTCACATAAATGAAGTGGTTAGTGAATTAGATATGATGCCATATAATAGTGTATGATTTTATTATAATTCACCCCTTCATGAGGACAAATTCAGGCAAAGATACTTGACATTTATACATATTGTTGTTCTCTGTTGTTTGAAATTGATTCATCCTAGGTGAGTTTATCTTATATTATTTAAAAAAAATGAATTATGCATGACATATAGTATTTCATGCTTAATATTTCCTCCGGATTATTGTGAGAACATGATAGGTTATGAGAAACCATATTTGAATGTACAAGGCACTAATACGCAGTATGTGTACTTCTCCATGGGTGCAATATCTTTATGCGAATATGCCACCTTGTCTGAGAGTGAGCACTACAAAATAAACAGTTATAAGCGACCGAAAATTTCGATCGCTAAACATGAATTTCGGTCGTTAAACATGAATTTCGGTCGCTAATCAATTTTTATTATCGAATTTCGGTTCAAAAAACGGTCGTTAAAATGCTGGTCGTCAATTATATTTACGATCAAAACAGTACCTAAATAACGACCGTTTGTATTTTTCGATCGCTAAATCTGCGACTGAAAGCTATACAGTCACAAAACTAATTAGCGATCGAAACGATCGCAAACCCTTATTCCCTAGAATGATTTTTCCAACGACATTAGCGATTATTTCGGTCGTTAATTAGCTTATTCCAGGCACATAAAACCTGGTTTGGTGAAATCCCTTACGCGAACAAAATTTGCCCTAAACTACGACCAAACCACTCCAAACCTATCCATCCAACCGCCGACATCCACAATCCAACACCAACACATGAAAGTACTCAAAAACAACATGAAAAAACACAAAATGATATCAAGTAATCGTTATAATACAAAAATCGTGTATGAAACAAAAAAAGGATAAGAAAACTACATCAAACTAGAGAAATCATATACATCTACATACACTTAGAAACCATGGATCTGCTCTCGAGAACACGGAGATGGCGGTGGCGGTGGATTATGAGAATCATCCGGACGACGATCAAAAGCTCTTCTTCTGCACTGGGACATCATCTGCGCCATCCTCTCCATCTTTGCCTTCAGAGCTGCCACCTACTCCTTCAACGAAGGAATCTTAGAGCGGTCAACGAATGTCAGTACTCTACTGGCCGAGGATCGCACCTCCTTGGGATAATCATGACCTACGTAAGAAAAACTTTCCTAATAATAATAAAAAAAATCCTAAAGGCACGTAAAAGATGTAATATAACATGACCTACATAACAAAAGTTTACAAATGTAGAAGTTCTAATCCTCCTCCTCATCGTCTTCCGATTTGGATGATTTATCAGTCATCATCAAATTCTCCCTCCTCCTCTGTGTCTTCCCTTTCAGAAAGTGTATCTTCATTTTCAATCTCTTCAACTTCCTCTTCATCCTCCCCCTCTTGTTCTTACATCCCAGTTTCTTCGTCATCGTCAAACTCTGGAGGCATTAGTGACACTACACCCGCATTTATATCTTCTTGAAAAGCAACATCTTCGTGTTGAGCATCTATCATCCCTCGGGCTCTCATTCGAAACACATCCCACCATTGATCTCTTGATGTGAGGCTTGACTATGGAGCGTAACACACTTGCATCGCTTGATTTACTAAGATGAATGGACCATATCCCCTTCGATATCTCTTTATTTTATAAATCTCAACCAACTGATATCTCTTACGCACGTTCATTCCCCTATCGGAGTTAAACCAATCGCATTTGAAGAGCATCGTTCGATATGATCTTTTATCCCCAAGATATTGCAGTTCCACTATCTCCTGAAGGATGCCATAGTAATCCTTCTCACTATCTCCCTTAACACATACACCATAATTCTGAGTTGTATTACTTGATCCATGTTCGAAAGTGTCAAACAAATACCTATTAATACAATATTGAGGATACTTATACACTTGCGTGGCTGTTCGTGCACCAAGGATACGGATCATCTCATTGGGAACATCGTGTGATAAGACCTGCACTCAGCATAAAAATACGTGTAACACTTGATTTCAAAACAATCGTCCTTCCCATTTATAGGGCGCAAAAGATGTTGGTACTCTCACATAATTCTGAAGCCAAATAGGCCATTTATCGCCATGTCTTGTCCATATCTCCAGACTTGATCTGAACCGTCCACTTCTCATCATGTCTTGCTCAAATAGCCTACAAGTCGTATTGGAATAACCCTTGTGTTATTGTTATATAATGATCAAATGCTTTTCCCCAGTAACTCTGAAAGAGCATTTTTATCTCTCATACTCGGAGAACAACTCAGAATTCCTTAAGACATACATATGGACGGCGAAAAAATCCTTCTGATCTAAAATAGCCCTTCTCCCAGAGTTGTCGCGTGGAAAATATCCCACATTCCTTTGGAACACAGATGGAAGATGTGAATCATCAACATTGCCCCATTCTCCACAATTACGATGATGATCTCTTGATTCAATATTCACCCCAGGGCCAAAATAATTCATGCAAAAGTTGCTCCGCTCCTTCATAAGATACGCCTTATAAATGGAGCCCTCGACATGTGCTTTATTGCCAATCTTTCCCTTCAAGTGAAACAAAAAAATGAAGGGACAAAAATTTTATCTAGAGTACGTATCTAGGAATTGATTGAGATTAAAAAAACGTGTAATTAAGATATGGATTTATACCTTTCAAAAGGATGCATCCATCTGTAGTGAACCAGTCTGGCAATTTTAGCCTCATGGGGAAGATGCAAAGGTAAGTGCTCCATAGAGTTGAAAAATATAGGAGGAAACAATCTTTCTAACTTGCATAAAATCTCAGGAATTTGTCTCTCCAATCGCTCCATATCTTCACGATGAACAATATCACAACAAAGATATTTGAAAATAAACTGAGTTCCATTAAGACACTCCACACATGATTGGATTGAAACGGCTCCTTTAAGGCAACAGGAAGCAATCTCTGCATGATCACATGACAACATGGCTCTTTAGTCCCTTCAGACACCATTCATTCTCATAAACACAACGTCTTAGATTGGATGCATATCCATCTGCAAACCTCAGCTTCTTGCACCATTCACACAACACCTTTCTTGCCTCCTTTTTCAATACATAAGGAGCTTCGGGCATGACCGTTTGTTCCAGGCCTCTCCTATTCCTCATGGTCCTCAAATGCATCTTCGGACGATTACAATATAGCTTGATGTCTTTTCTTGCTGTAATTGTGTCTTTCGTCTTGTCTATCACATCCATGACAATGCTGAACACATTATCAAACACGTTTTTCTCAACTTGCATGACATCGAGATTATGCTTGATTAGCAATTTGCTCCAATACGAAAGGTTCCAAAAAATGCTCTGCCTGCTCCAATTGTGAGACTCGTGGAAATGCTCAGGGTTTGCCGAAAATACACGATAACGTATCTCATCCCCATCATAAATAAGGAATAGATCATCATACTCGATCCTATTCTTCGAAAATCCACTTCTGTTAGCCCGAAAAGGATGATCGTAAGGTAAAATCTACGATGACAGTCAAGCCATGACTGTTTTTTCCCATGCTTCAAAGTGAAGGCCTTGGTACGCTCCATACAATAAGGGCATGCTAAACTCCTAGCTGTGCTCCATTCGGACAATATTGCATATGCTGGGAAATCACTGACAGTCCACAACAACGCAACCCTCATCTGAAATGTCTATCCCCGATGAACATCGTACATATTCTCCCCAAAGCTCCACAAATGCGTCAACTGATTAATCAAAGGCTATAAGTACACATCTAGATTTCCGTTTAGACTTTTAGGCCCGGGAATGATCAGGGAGAGCATCATGAACTCAGTTTTTAGGCACAAACTAGGAGGAAGATTGTATGGCATCAATATTACAAGCCAACACGAGTACTCCGATCCGGAATTACCAAAAGGAGCAAATCCATCGGTGCATAATCCCAAGCGAACATTTCTTGGTTCTCTAGAGAACCAAGGAAACTCCTTATCTAGATGCTTTCAAGCCTCACTATCCGATGGATGTGACATCTAATCTTTAACGCTGTGCTTGGTGAGTGCCAAGACATTGCCTCGGCACTGTTCTTAGTCGCATACAACCGTTGCAACCTCGGAGTGATCGGGAAATATATCAATACTTTCAGAACAACCTGTTTTTTGCCTCTCAGTTTCTCCTTGTATTGAGATGCCCCACAAACGGAACATGATCCAAACCCAAATCCCCCTTCCAGAACAACATACAGCCATAGGGACACACATCTATCTTTTGAATAGATAGACGGATACCCCTTATCAATCTGCTAGTCGAGTATAATGTGTCCGTCATCACGTTGTCTTCCGGGCAGATATCCTTCAACAGAGCAGCAATGGCATCTGTCGCCCTGTGAGGCATGTTGTACTCATATTTGATGTTCAACAATCTAGGTGCGGCCTCTAGCTGAGATAGTTTGCAACTAGGATACAACAGGTGCCGTGCTGCATTCAGCATGTCAAAGAACTTCCTGGAAGCAGGCGGCAGATTGTCCTCGTCATCATTCCTATTCCCCACCATGCTCTCAAAGTCAAAAGCCCCAAAACCATCTGCCATCATGTTTTCATAGGGATTAACCCCAGATATTCTGGATGACTCACCCACTT
Organism: Drosera spatulata; assembly: GCA_035668315.1. Taxonomy (NCBI): domain Eukaryota; kingdom Viridiplantae; phylum Streptophyta; class Magnoliopsida; order Caryophyllales; family Droseraceae; genus Drosera; species Drosera spatulata. The sequence goes on from JAOVYX010022545.1 coordinate 12,434, forward strand.
CAATCTCACCGTGAAAATTCCACCTCAAATATTCAAGCAAAAGGCCGGAAGTATACAAATACGTCCTCACGGCATCAATCAATTAATAGTCTCTATTCCAACACTTAATACATGGACACTTTAAGTATGCAGAATAGTTAAAGGGTTGATGTTGAATAGCAAACTGTCATGAAAATTCATGATGCATTATTATTTTTATTAATTAAAAAATCCCTACTAATATTTAGGAATTTTATCTACTTACAAATTATAGCTTTCTTTATTGTCATTAAAAGAAAAAAAAGAATTGACAAAACCCTTTGACGTGACATGCATAGACTACTTTAGTTTTCATGAACCAATCATACATTGTCCTAATCAAATCCAAATCAAACATAGCCCTAATCAAATCCAAATCAAATCAACCATCGTATTTTTAGCTACTTAGGCATTTTAAAAAAGTTAAATCAAATCCAAATCAAACATAGACCTAATCCTTAGGTTATCAACCATCGTCCGCCTCAAACCAACCAAGTGTCCAAAACAACCATAAACATCGCCCATAAATAATCATCCAACTCCATCGTCCAAACCATCATCAAATAATCACCCAAGCAATTCAACAAAATCACAACCAAATCAATAAATCCTAAACCTAAAATAACCGATTCAATATTTTACAAATAAAACTCAATAATAACAATCCAAAAATCACAACTCATCCATCAATACACATCCTTCACAACTCATTTATCATGACACATCTTTCATAACTCATTCAATATCATCATCCAACTTGATAGGAATGTGCAATCCCTCCGTTTGTATAGAAATTGATGAACAAAATTTAAGAAGAAATTATGTATGTAATAGATGCTTAGGCTGTAATAGTTAGCTAGGTAGTTACAGACTAGGGCCAGAGGTGGCACAGCAGAGGCATGCAGACGAGGGCTATGCATACTACAGGGGGCTACAAAATTACATGCCAAAGATCAGATGCAACAAAAGTGTCTCAGAGTTCTCATGATCTAGGACCATTGCGATGTTCAAGGTCAGTTCCAGCAACAAAGTGAGCTGAGTCATATCTCAGTGCAAGTATGCAAGCTGAATTATAGAAGAGTGAGTATAGTGTGGGTGCAGACGAGCCTACACTAGCATGCAGAGCAGATGAGGCCTGGAAGCTATTGAGTGGGAGCGAAATTGCTGCAGACTGACTGCAGTACTTGGTGCAAGTGAAGTTTCAGAAAGGCTGGATATGAAGACTGTGCAGCAGAGCTCATGCAGCCGAGGGTGCAGCACAGGCTGGTGGTAAGGGGCTGCAGCAGAGGCGTGCAGTAGATCTGGTGCATGAATCTGGGTACAGTATAAGTTGTGCTGGAATGGATAAAAACAAGGAAAAGCTGAGGCAGTGGTGATGTGTACAGGATCAGAAAAGACAAAGTCAGGTCACACTATTACAATAGAGGACAAAGCTGTCACTATCAGATCGTACAGTCACGGGTTCAGGTTCCCTGAGCTTATAAAAGGGAAGACACAGTGCACAGGAGTAAGAGGGGGACGAGTCTGAGAAAATTTTGAATATCATTTTAGAGCTTTCAAAGAAAGAAAAGCCTTAGAGACTCGCTGTGCTCGATCAAAATTGAAGATTCAGGATTTCTGAAGAAGGTTCACTAGCCTGCAAGTGAAGAACAGCAACTTCAGTAGAGCACTGCAAGATATAGATTCTTCATCCTTTAACAAGAAGAGTCTTGGTGTAAAGGGGTTTTCTTGTAAGTCACAAACAAGAAGATAGTGAACCTCCTCTTAGCTTGGATACACTAGTCACCAAGGGAAGACTAGACTAAGCACCTGCTACTTGTTGGTAACAGATGTCTGAACCAATACAAATCCTCTGTCATTTATGTTTTTGCTCTGATCTTTATTTCTAAATTGTTAGCTAGATCTCAAAAGGTCCAAAGAGAAAACCTTTTCAAAGCTATAATCTCAACTGCAGAACTTCCGCTAACTGCAGCAGACTCAGGTAGTACATTGTAGCCAATAGCTTTGTTGTAATGCCTGGTAAATTTTTTGAGA
>JAOVYX010022546.1:0-14485 GCA_035668315.1 Drosera spatulata
TTACTATCCTATATCGTCTGAGTAAGCATAATGGAACTACGGAGGATATCATAATGGAACTAGAGAGCAAAACAAATCAAATATACACAAATTTAAGGACATTTGAAGACTATGTAACGGACGTCAATGTCCCACTAACAATATCAATATACACATATTAAACAAACTGAATCCAAACATCATTCACAAACAAACAATATCATTTCATTCTATGTTGATAGTGTACCATAAGTTATATGTCATTCTTCACTTGAGTAACAAATCATATATTCGAGAGCGTTTAGGGTTATCTACTTGGCAATATCTGATTAACAATTTGATTTACTATTAGATTCGTCGGCTTCTATCTGTTATGATCCAACAACAATTCAGATCTATTATGATCCAACTTATTCAACTTTTAATTCAACTTATGATCCCAAAATTTGCTTTACTATATTTTCTTTACTATTAGATTCGGCCTGTTACATTCAGAGGTAGCAACACTATAATTCAACAGTAAAACATATTCAGCACAATTCAACACAATTCAGCACAATTCAGCAAAATTCAGCAGTACAAATAGTCACAAAAAACTAACTTGTAAAAATTCAGCAGGACGACAAGGCGGGGTGACGGCTGCTAGGGGCCGACGGCTGTCCAGGCGTGATGGCGGCTGTCCAGGCGGATTGGCGAGGCTGCTAGGGCCGACTTGTGACGTTCCAGGCAGTGCGCAGGGCTGTTCCACGCAAGGGGTGGCGGTTCCCGACAGGGGGTGGCGGTTCCAGGCAGGGGGTAGCGATTCCCAGTAGGGGGTGACGGTTCCAGGCGGGGGTGGCAGGGATGTGGTTGTCCGTGTACGGTGGCAGTAATCCGGGCCGGCTCGCGGATTGTGGCGGAGTGAGGCAGCGGCTATCCGGGGCGGCGGCGGCGGGCTCGCGGAGAAGGGAAGGCAACGGATCGAAGACGGCGGGCTCCGGACGGCGTTTCGAAGACGACGACGGCAGCGGTCGGACTCCGAAATACGTTTGGAAGACGGCGGCGTCGGTCGAAGCGGCGACAGTTTGAGGAAGGAGGAAGAGGAAAGGAAAGGGAGGAAGAAAGGGAAGCGGCTGCTGTTTTTATATACAGCTCTATGCGACGGATTCCGTTGCAGGCATAATTTAACCTAGTTCTGCGACGGATTCCGTCGCAGGAATAATTTAACATAGTTTTGCAACGGTTCCGTCGCAATCTCAGGTTATAATTCTCTTAGAAAATTAAACCTAGTTCTCCGACGGAATCCGTCGAAACTATCTTGATTAAACATAAACCCTAAACCCTAACCATAACCCCTAACCATAACCTAACCGTATGTCCGAATTTTTAAACAGTACATTCCTCATCCAAATATCAATGTCATATAAACGATATATAAATCATATATATCATTGTTTAAAAGATAACAAATGATCGAATCTCTATAAAGGTTACAATTGATGTTTCATACATCTTTTATATATTTGCAATTTAGGTATAATAAATTAATAACCAAGATATAGCACAAAATTTGGTGTATGAAATTTAATTTTTATTACATCAAACGTTGTATTTTTCACGAATAAATTCAAAATGTAGAATACTTAGTAATTACATTGCGACGGATTCCGTCGCAAAATGCTGTCTCGCAAACAAATTTGTGACGGAATCCATCGTAAACACTTAGATAACAAATATTAGATAAGTTCTCTGCGACGGATTCCGTCGTAATAACTGTCTATCCCAACACTTAGCCAAAATCTGAACAAAATATTTGGGATTCGGCTTTCCTTGCGACGGAATCCGTTGTAGAAACTGTATTTTTTTTAACATAATTTTATCCGATGTATTTCTGCGACGGAATCCGTCGTACAATTCTTTTATATAAAACAATTCTTTGTGTATGGCGACGGAATCCGTCGCAGTAATTTAATTCACTGTAAATCACAAAAAATTTCCAAGTAGACCTTGATTTTGCAACGGATTCCGTCGCAAAGTCTTAATTAACTGCGAATAGTTTTTCTTAATTTTCTTAACGTAATTTTGCGACGGCCGCCGCCGCAGAGTTGTTTTAGTTCTGCGACGGATGTTAACTTTCCGTCGTATTATTGTTTTCTTTTAAATTTTTTTTCCCATAATTTATTTTGCGACGGATCCGTCGCATTATATTTGTTTTTGCGACGGAAATGTTCTGTCGTAGTTGTGTTCCGTCGTAAAATCCCTTTTTTTTTTGTAGTGAACTTTGTAACGGTCAAAACGGTCAGGAATGTGAATTGATGAGATTTGATAATTTAAATGAGTATTGGAAGGTAGCCATGATCAGATTAGGAAAAATGAAAAGTCCAAAACGTAAAAATATTCAAGTAATTGGGTCAGGTTTCAAACTCGTGATCTTCCACGTTATAGTCTCATTCTATTCCGTTGCACTAAATTTAATATTCTTGTCATAGGTTTGATCCCTAAACTATTCAATTGGTCTAAGAAATTTATTACTCCCTTCGTTCCATATTATAGACAACATATTCATCCGATACGTGATTTTATGTGTGCATGGAATTTATGTGGAATTTAATGAACAAAGAATAATTTTTGAGTGCTATTGGGGAGATGGTGGATCAAATGTAACAGATTATGATTGTTTTGATTTTTTTATGTGAAAAGATTACTAAATGAGATATATTGTATATATTTTAGAACGATTCAAATAAATAGGTGTTGTATATATGAAACAAAGGAGTATTTTCTTTTTTCTCAATTCCGAAAAACTCAGGGTATTACACTCATACCACCTATGGCGGCTGCTTCCTCAGCCTGTCTTTCGTGGCCAGTCACTACTACCTTCCCTGCCTTCTGTTGCCGACATCGACCGAAGTACCACCGCCACAGTCGATTGCCGTTGCCACCGCCCGCCATTAAACAATCAGTAGCTAACATATCAACATCAACTTAACAGAAACAATTTGGGAACGTTATATATTCATAACCTGTAAATATAACACTAGTAATCGTACATTATTCGATAGACCTTGTTGTTCAATGCCATGTGAACAGTACAACCAAAAAGATTCCAAACACATTGACCAATATACATTTGTCCTAAAATCAAACTTCCAGAATATAGAAGCTTCTAAGAAATCAAATCTTAAACCAAAACATAGGCTTTCCAGCACACCTGTTGGCATTGTAAGTTATCCTTGAAGGACTCAAGACTCTCAGAGGCACCTTTAGATGATCACAATCATACTTCCAACTTTTATTGGTATCCTGGGGCCCATTAAATATCACCCTCATGCCATAAACCCCATCGGCCATCTCCTTCCGGTACACGGACACCAGCTCGGGACTAACTCTAATCACACTCTGACCCTTTATCCTAATACTCCCCGTGGACTTTGTCTTATTATCGACTTTCACATCAGAATAATTCCACCAAGTGTTGCGAAACCGACAATCGTGGTAATAAGCCCTTACTTGGATCATGTCCTGGTCGTCTAGTTCAAAGTGTGTGGTGGTGAAGTTCACGACGAGGTCATAGGTAAGCTGAAAGATTTAAAGATGCGAAATAGAGATTATAAAAAAACGAGAACACATAAAATTAATATGAGAAAACTCGAATAACGTGAGAAAACTCTCACAAATGACACCACCACAAATCGTGATAGCAAAACATTATGAGAAGACCGGATTACAGAATGTCTCAAATCGTATTAAATCTCAACTCAAACCCTAAAACTCAATGATAACGAATAATAATATGGGTGTATCTATAATCCTCATAAAAGATGTGTTTTAATAGAAACAAATCTCGCAGGTCAAACTTCGAGGCATGACCGTGTCATCTTCCTGCACAGCCTCAAAGCACGGCTTGACCCAAGTCATGTCTACCTGACACGACCGTGCAGCTTGTTTCAGAGAGAAAAAGCTTCTTCCTCTCAAAATACGGATTCTATCTGGTCGTGTTCGTCTGACACGGTCGTGTGAGGCTTGAACTCATCATTTCTTCACCATTTCGATCTTTCATGATATTATATTATATTATATTATATATACCATTCAATCGCATACTGAATCCGCGTAGCGCATGTCTGTTACGAATGTAAAGTAGTCGACAACTTCAATATAAAGGTGTTGCTGGAAAGGGAGAACACGGCGAGGGAAATGTCCGTGGCATAAAACTTCATTACGGGAATTACAAAGTAGATGGTGGTGAACACAATGACCCAGACAACGAGAGAAAAGCATACAGAAAACAGCAGCACTGCACGTTGAGATTCGGGAGTGGCTCCGGTGGGCTTTTGTGGCGGCGGCGGGGACATGGTGAACAGGAAACAATGGGATAGCTGATGCAATAACTAGGATTGGTGTTGATGACAGAAACCCTGATGTACATATACAGTATTTATCAATGGATCCTGATATGATATCTGAGACTAAGATATCTTTTAAGTACTGATGAATATAGATCTTGATGGTTGATACTATACGAAGTATAGTTACTGGCTGGTTAACAATTTATGAACGGTTATTTTTCTTTAAAAAAAATCTTATTTATTCAAGAATGGACTGTCAAGGTTTGATATGACAGCGATCAAACTCTTTTTATTAATGGGATAAGTACCGCTCCCTCCGTCTCGGAAATTTTATAACGTTTTGATTTTATATATGAATCGATGTAAAGTTTAATACGTATGCAACGACGATAAAACATAGTTTTTTTTGTAAATTTATCGTGAAATATCAATGTTTGTATAACTTACGTATTTTGACCTAATGCATGTTACGAGATGATAAGACGTGATTTGATATGAAAACAAAACTTATATTCATGCGTATAGAATAATTCAAAATTCGTACATATTGTGATGTAAAATATGAGGGACCAAGAGAGTATATACTATTAGTAATTGAGTTCAATTAAGATGGAAATATATCAATCTGGGTCTGTGGATATCTTCCTGGGCCGAAATCTAAGACCACATCTTGCATCTTGTGTCAACCCAATTACATAGCATCGTCCATTTTTTTCAAAAATTAGATTATTGCATTCTATAAGAATTGAACTACTCAAAATACCCGTCGAATAATAGCTACTATAATAATAAGGATGTAAATGGGTTAAAATATCTTTAGTCAAGATAGCTAAACGCACTGATGAAACACGATGATGAACATCGTTTTTTAACAATCCGATCCTTAAATGTGATCATCTATTTCAATAAAACATGATAACAAAAATTAGAATCATTTCAACACTCTAGTATGGAGTTGTCGTGAAATTTTAATTCCCTCAAATGCGGGATATATATATACTAAAAACAGTTACCATACAAGGATAAATGTTGACCTATTACGTATCAAATCTCAACAGCATAAAAACAATCAAATTTATGCCGATCCGAATACTATTGTAATACCCGAGAATTTTGGCAATTTAGAAACGAATATATAATGTTACGATTTTTAAATAAATTATGCTTAAAGATTATATATGTAAATCTAAGAAAATATTTGATTATTAAATCAAATATGACGATGGGATGATTAATTGAACGCGCCAATAAATATTACGAACGAATAACGTTACAACGTTAAAAACGTGTTAGCGATTTTAATCTTAAAAACTATAGATTATGACTCGGGATATCATATTTTCGTATATGGGATAAATCTATCGATGTAAATAAATTATCGATGAATAAATATTACGAAAATTGGATGAATAATGGATTGAACGAGACGTATCGTGGGACAAAACGGGGTATTTTCCACTCACTCACCCTCCTCCATTTCCCGTCTCTTTTTCTTCCACTCACCACTCCCACAACCACCACCACTATCTTCCACTCACACCAACAATGTGGCCACCATCGCAGAAGCTTCCCCAGCCAACCAACGCCTGCACCAAGCTTTCCAGCCACCATCATTCTCACCGGCAAGCATCAAGCATCATCAACATCTTCTTCGTCTCATCGCCGTCATCATCTACATCACCACCACGACGCCCAATCCAAGACTAAGGACAGCAGCAGGTTGAAGGAGGGATCAACACCGGCAGCTCGTCTATTGAACATCAACGGATTCGTTCGTGTAATCGTGTGCCTTAAGGATCATCGACGATCGAGGTAACCTCACTCGTCCAGATGCCTCTTTTATTCGTTCACACGATTTAAGCACGTTCGTGCATAAGTGGGATGAGTTTATGTTGTGTTTGATGTGTATGCAATTGTTTGGATGCGTTGTGATGTGAATTGAGGGATCTGTGGTGTCGAACGAGAGTTTCCTGCAGGTTCTGAGCTACGGAACAGTCGCGGTCGCGACCATCCTGGGTCGCGCCCGCGACGGGGGAGAAAATCTGGGGTTTTGGTTCACAGACACTTCGCGCCCGCGACCACCCTGAATCGCGGCTGCGACGGCCGCGACGGCCTTTTGGCCATGAATTTATCGATTTCGTACATCGAACCTTAAATCTAAATGCGTATTTGAGATATATAACCCATACGCATAGAAATATAACCTTAAACGTGCATATATGATCACGTTTGATATGTGACGGGGTATTTGGGGTCGAAATGAACTAGAATGCACCCTTATAATGTATATACCCTCACGAAAAATAAATAAAAACGACCGCTAAACGATTAATAAAAAAAGGGAACGGGGGATGTGGAGCATATTTACACTACCCATGTAAACTAATGAAAAACAAGAAATATCGTCTCCTTGAACTGATAAGGACGGCATTGACATCACTTGTGGATCCGTTGGATCGTTGGTCGTTTTTCTTGAAATTATTAAGAAGGTAGAACATGGTGTCCCTTCTTTGATCCATTGCGATCATCTGTTCCTTTCCTTGAATAGCTTGGTGACTTTGTTTGAGTCATTGCACTCCAGTATAATGCTCTGAGTCAACGTCACGGGTAAGAAGTCAACTCCAGTATAATGTTTGAGCCAACGAAGCCATATAAAGCAATGTAAAATGATGCTGGTTGATATGGCGTCCATATTTTTCTATATATATAAAAATGTTTTAGGGACTTTCGGCGGTCGTCATAGCCGTTAGCGAAAGTTTCCTGTAATTGGGATTCATATAGATGATCTCACGTACTTCGAATATTATAGCACATCAGATGACTATTTTATTTAATGTAATAATTGATCTACATTGTTTCTGCTCCAATATTGTAACTAAAATAGGTATACGAAGTTATAAGTTATGACTGTGGCTACTATTTGTAGTTTTCTTGACATCTATACCCCTAAACCTATTCGTTCCTTGTCACTGACTGGGTTCGTGACGGTATAACGTCCATGTATCATCCGGTACGAAAATCCGGGGACGTTATAACTACACTAATCAATCTTTTTCAGCACACTTGGTGGCGTTGTATGTCATCCGCAAAGAGCAAGGGCACTTTAAGATGATCACAGTCATACTTCCAATACGGATCACCAAGGGGAGTATTAAACAGCAACCTAATGTTGTATACCCCATTGGCAGTCTCATTCCGGTACTCGGACACCAGCTCTGGGCTGATCAGTCCGATCACTTTCTGCCCTTTTATCCTCATAATTGCCACTGCGAAGGTTCATTAGTGTTGGCAGCTCTAACGTCGTAGTATGTCCACTGGGTGTTGCTGAAACGTTTACCGTGGTAATAGGCCCTTGCTTGGATTTCGCTGTATTTTTCAAGAGGTAACTTTGTGGCAGTGAAGTTGACGACCAGGTCGTAGTAAAGGGTGTCGTTGGCCTTGCCGGAGAGGGAGAACTCGACGAGGGATGTGTCCACGACATAGAACTCTGTCATGGGGTATCCGATTATATACAATATTCCTACGAAGAGACCATGGAGGCAGTTGATGGTTGCCGTGAACAATCTATCCAGTCGAAGGATAACCATGTCGAGGTTCATCAGATCCGGTGGAGCCAATGGAGATGCCGTGCGGCAGAGTCATCGTGAATCTAAATCCAGGTGCTAGCTAATGCAATTATGCGACAAACTATAAGAATGATGTGACTGAGTAGCATTCTATAACATATTTATAAAAGAAAAGGGATTCTTTATGAATCCTGATATCTTTATCTTAATCTATATGCTATATCTAATCCTTATCTTTTTTTTCCACGGTTTATCCAAATCTTTGATCCTGTTGAAAACAATAATTACTATCATGAAGGGAATAATTATGAACAAATAACAGCAGTTAATTTAACAAAATTTTATAACATTCTACATCTTCATCCTAGGTTAATTAACTGAGTATCATATCTACATCAACAATCCCTCTCGACTAATAGTGCAAGGAGTAAAAAATAGTGCAAGGGTTAAAAGAATTATAGGCGAAAAAAAGATAGACATGGAGCATCTCTAATTTTGATCTTTGTCAATCCAGGAAAACAGAGAATTTGCGAGCGGTCACATTGGATTAGAAGATTGGATTTTAAAATGAATAATTAAATCAAATTCCCTTAAAAAATCAATAACTAATTTAAATAAGAATTTTGACATGAATTTAATAATGTAACATTGTTACTTTCAATTATCTAACTTTTAAATAGTATAACATTATTGATTTTATAATCAAAAGATAATCAAAAGATCTAGTTACGTATAATTCTATCTGCACAACCAGAAATCCATCGACCCTTTCATTATTGGATTCTGGCTGCGCATCTTTCGTCTTCATTAGCTAACTCAACCCAAGTACAAAGCATCTACACCTACCTTGTCATTTTCTGACCTTGTGCATCTGATTAATTAAACGTACCATAATCTAACAGTATTTCAAAGATATATTAAGTGCAATTATTCAATCCAATAAACAATACAGATGAAATTAACACAAATAGAACACCAACGAAGTCATTGACTAACGTCGACCACACTGACTTTCCAGAAAATCACTCAAGAGTTTTATAAAGGGACCACAGGGACAAATGGCGAAAAAGGCAAAGTCCATTCGTCATGAATAGAAGTGATAACGAAACCTTGTCGACATAAATGAAAATTTCAGCACCACCGCAACGCAGCTGGGGCCTGTTGGTGTCACAACCACCGGCGGCGACATGCAGCATCACACTCATGTGATTTCCAGGCTGTGTTTCTTTTGATGGATGGATGGGTACTTGAAACAGGAAAGTTTAACATCGATGAATGAATGGACAACCAAAAGCCAACTAAGTAGCTTCCACATGAAAGAACCAACCCACCACCCAACTTTATAACCTGAACTTGTGCCACTACCATTTAAAGGATTATGTAATCATCTTCATCATACGAAGACGATATCCACCACCACCAAAACTACTTGGACTTGATACGAACGAGATGTATAAAGCCCCAATCATGTTACTGATGACATGAAGAACGTTTCTCAATGCACAACTACAAACTCGGTATCATGCACAACTATAAACAATATGAATTGGATAGAAATTGTGATCTGAAACGTCATCATGTGATACAAACACGGAATCTCCGAACCTGGGACTTGAATGCAATTCAAAAGGAAGGAAGGAGGGAATTCACAGAATAAATAATAAATACAACAGTAACATGTAAGTTGAGACTCATACCTCCTCTTGTTTATTGCGGCATCGCTTTCGCTTGGTTCCTTCCCTTCCCATCTTTAATCACAAGTAATTCACACCGAAGGGACCACAGCAAAAATAGACAGCACCAAGGTCGATGTGAATCTTACGGGAAACACATTGCTTGAACTAGACATGGAAAGAATCTCATCATATTGCAGGAAAATAAAGCACCGAAAGAGGCAGAAACAGGAAACATGCGTGATCTACTTACGAATTACATCGGCAAGGGAGAAACCAGCCGCAATTCATCATGGCATGATTCGATATAACATTTGCGGCTATTTGCCATTATCACCAGTCACTACCATTCCATTCATATAATCTAGCAATAAACTCAGACTCGACGCATTCAGTAACTTTGCAAAGAAAAACTTCAAGTTAGCCAATCATACAACCAGAACGACAGCAGAAACCCAATACTCTAAACCTCACGATTCCGTGAAATAGATCATTTCAAGTCAAATTATGTACAATTAACCAGAATCGGAGTACCATAACCCAAAAACTCAATTGGAGCGGGAGGGTCCTGAGCAAACCACCACCTCTTCACATCATCAAGATACCGTAGTTGGCAAGGACCACCCTATAACATTTATACAGGACAAGCAGCCTAGCCGAGGCAATGATGCGACTAAGTGTGTGAAGAGAGCTACTAAGTATTGATGAATTATTCAACAACGAACTTACAAACCCAAAATGGAAATCTGAAAAGGGTAAGCAAGAAACTAGATTTGAAGGAACATGAACACTATATTCAATACATGAATGTTAAAAGTTCAGCAGAAACGACTCTTTCATCAATCACTGAGCTAAGAACAAATGACAAAGCTACAAACACAAAGAACTAGAACTCCTAATGAACCTAAGAAAAGAAGGAACATTTTGGATACAATTCGATCATGTCATCTACGGATTCGGAAAGAACATCTAAAAAATCTAGATTTCCTGTGGAGTGTGGAATATGAATTAGAATGAACAAACAAACACTATGAGCTTTGCCTGAGAGAGCAGGACCAGGCAAGCTGATGCAAGAAGAAAGCCACAAAGGGAGAACGAAGAGGGTTTCGATTCAGTTACCAATTCACCACCATTGGTGAACGAGCACCCCGCTTTCCCTGAGAGAAGTGAAGAGATCCAAGCACTGCTCATAGGTCTTGTCGTACTTCTCGCTCCTCTGCCCGGGACAACACCTTTGCCATCTATTGTAATGGCACTCGAGAAATATCTCATCAATCAAGCATATAGCTCCCGTTTCGAACAACCGTGGGATGAGACTGAATTCAGCTCCTTCCACATCCATCTTGATCACCACAAAGTCCTTCTCCGACACCGTGTTCTTCAGCCAGTTCGCAAAGTCAAAACCCTTGATGGTATCCACACGGCTGGCGAGGATGTTATTCCCCGACCCAAGCGGCTTGATCCGCCCCATGCCCTTCCCTTTCCCGCCTTTCTCCTCTGGATCATCACCCGGGTCATGATTAATCTCAAAGAACAACGTCTCGTTCCTAATCCAAGCGGCATACGGCAACAACCTGACGCTCTTCTTCGTCTTATACTCATCATGAAACGCCTTATCAGCCTCAATCGCATACACATCAAAAGTCCTGTTCTGCTTAGGGTACTGCTTCCTGAACCAACCACCAATACTCGAACCGTAGCTCCTCGCACCAACATCAACATAGACATAACGACTCTTAAAACTGATATCCACCATCGAAGGCAGATACTTCACATTCTGAATATTCCTCTTCAAGGTGATCCACGGCTTCAATGGCTCCACTGCGATCAATGGCTCCGCATTACTAACCAACGCCCTCTTATACCCCAAAACTGAACATTGGTTCTTCCCCCTACTTCCATCATCAACTTTCACCTTCAAATCAATCCCTTTTCGATGACATTCTTTTTTCATCACGATTTCTCTAATCCGTCCGTCATCTATCCCCATGATCTCCCTCGACCTAACGAACCTGAAACAATCACGAAACAGTTCCACAAACGAATTCAAACTATACGAATCATTCGACCTCGTATGCACAACCAACCATCCCTCCGTCCTCAACACCCTCTCCACCTCCTCCTTCAAACTCCCGAAACTCCTCACTTCATCGATTCTCCCAACGAACACGAAATCGAACCTCTCGTCCCCAAACGGAAACCTCGTCGAATTCCTATACGAAACGACAAGCGGTTTCCCCGATTTCCTCCCAACACCGATCGAATCAACAGCACCGAGCTCCCTCATCGCGTACACATCCTCTCCAATTAGGGTTTCAACACATAGAGATTTCGATTCGATCCTCAAAACCCCCTCCGCCACCAAATCCTGAAACACAGACTCATAGAATCCAACGACTCGGCGCCTCTCCTTCGACGACCACGCGTCGGAATCTCCGTCGGCGATTACGATCGAATTTGAGCCGGTTTTGATGGAGACGAGGTTGTTGTTGGGGATGGAGAAGAAGCAGAAGTCGCCGAGATCGCACGACTCGCCGCGGATCGTGACGACGTATGCGAATCGGAAGCAGATCACGAGGAGACAGATCACGAACGCCTTCACCATCACGTTTCGCAGCTTGCTCGGCTTCGTCGCCGGAGAATCCATGGCGGCGGCGGGGTGGCGATGGCAATTCTGTAATTATTTCAAACAACAGGGGTGTTTTGGGAAAAGGGAAGGGAACGGTGTCTTTTTAGCGAGAGCAGAAGCGGGCGGAGGTGTGGTTGGCGCCGATGAGGAAGGGGCGAGGGTGGTTGTGAGAATAGAGAGGGAAGCGAGGGGCAAAATCGGGAAATGGCACCATCATTCGTCGGGGCTACCTCACCATGTGATGGTGAAGGCGGAGACTGGTGGTGGTGGTGGTGGATGGACGCGGTGCAGAATCGGGGGAGGTGATGAGGAGGGTGGAATTATGGGATTGACACTGGGGGTTTGAGGAAATTACGGGATTGCCACGGGGGGTGATTGTGATTTTGCTTCTTCGAGGAAGTCGCCGAGGCCGAGTGGGGAATTCAAGATTTGCATGTTTGTGGATTTTGATGGGGAGAAATAGACGGGGAAGTGATTATCCGTCTTTGGGTTGGGGCTTTTTGGGCATCAACTGCTTAATTAATAGACCAGTGAATTTCAATGGGAGAAGGGAGAAAGGCTAAGCTTAAATTGTTTATTATTATTACATCATTAATTACGTCTTTCTTTCGCAAGCATGATCATTCCTGAAACATTAAAATTTTATGGACATTTTAGATGAGAGATTGTTATTTAACGGCTCAGTTAAAATTTTGATTAAAAAACTTTTTTTTTTAAACAAGTTCAATGCATCATGTATTTTGGTTATAAACATAATCATATTTTGAGTATGAATAGTGCAAGCTTGTCATAATTTGCGCATGTTTTTTCAATACAATTGTGTTATATTATGTCATTGTCACTTGATTGATGATTATAATTAAACCATATATATCTAATTAAATTTATCTTTTATTTGTGTTTTCATTTGTCAAAACATATAGTATTGCTAAAAATGACAATTACTATATCTCTTGTTAAATATAATATTTCATTTGAAAAATCTAAACTTTGTCATATAAAAATCAATACCATTGAAGTAAGACATTATGAAAAAAATAACTATAATTTAACAATGATATCCCATTTAATTTTCTTATTGGACTTACTCTTACTTTATTTTTATGGGGAAAATGCTCAGGTTGCAAGGACAAGCCAATAAACTGTGACAAAATAATTTTACGAATGAAAAAAATGAAATTAAGATTTCAATAAATATTTGAAATAAATATATAATGAAAACTGTTCTACAATAATTTCTTATCTCCTTCCCTGCATCAAGACCATTTCCTCAGTTTTTATGGAGGATGCTAATCATTTCCTCCCCCGTCCCATTCACTATTCCTTTTTATTTGTATGGAAAGAAATGAGGTATGAGAGCTGATTAGCAATTATCATTTTATAGTATGAAATTATTCAAGTTCTTCATTTCTTTTTTCTGTTTGTGTGCGTGAGAGAGATAAAGTTCCTATCTGTTAATTGGGAGGTTGAGATTGGATTCAGTTTCCTCTGGATTTTCCGTATTCCTTCGGAACTTCTGCTTTTAGAAAGAAGGATGTTTCCGAAACCGGGGATCGCGTTCATTCGCATGCAAGTTTTAAATTTTACTCCCTTCCCTTGCAACAACATTTTGATTTTGTATTTGAATTGATATAAAATTTGATCCGTATTTAACGATAATTAAATATAATTATTTATAAATTTATCATGAAATATTAATAATTGTATAAATTACCTACTTCAACTTAATACATGTTACGAAACGATCAAACTTAATTTAATATAAAAATAAAACTTATATTTATATATATAATAATAACATAAAATACCATGTGTGACACTCTCACGGAGGAATACTTCGTTGGTTGCTTTAGAACTTTAAATTCAATGGCTTTTGAAATACAATTGAGAAAGAAAAGGATCATGTGTATCAATGGTTGTTGACAAATCATCCTTATCAAGAATAATCTAATCCTCAAATTTATATGGCTATCATCCATGTGAACCAACGGCCAAGATGACCAAAACACATGCTATACATTTTCAAGTTAGGCATCAAATAACATGCCACACATATTGTCATAACACTGCTTAAACGATCCGAATTTGCACACCACGAAACATGTACAGTCATAGCGTTATGGACAGCTGGAGCTTAGTGTCACGGGGTTAAATTCTTACAATCCGTGCGACACTCAAGTTACTCACATCTTCGCTTGAGCTCAGCCTACTCGTCACCCAAAGGTGATGTTTCTGAACGCTAAGAGAGTTTGGACTTGGAAACAAGTTTTGTATTGAGAACACTTGGGAGATTACAAGGCTTTGAGAGTT
>JAOVYX010022547.1:0-14483 GCA_035668315.1 Drosera spatulata
CCCCCCCCCCAGGGATGGCAAGGGGCGGCAGACGGCGACGGGAGATGGTGTCGATGACGGACGGTGGGAGACGATGTCGACGACGATGGTGGTTACGGGAGACAATGTCAGCAGGCAATGGGAAATAGTGTCAACGACGAACGATGGAAGGTGGTGTAGGTGGACGACGATGACGACGGACGACGGAAAACGGTGTGACAAGCGACGGCAGATGACGGGAGACGGGAGGTGGACGACGGTTGAATCCGATGAGGGATGACGAGTGGCGAGAGGTGGGCGACAGGTGACAAGGAATAGTGGAGGACGACGATGACATTCTGCAATTGAAAATCTCTTAATGTGTCTGATGGGATTATTAATAACACGGGAAGAGACGTCATTATTAAAGAATGAACCCTTATTCTTTTTGATGGGATTGTTAAATCTCATGTATAATTTTGGTATCAAATATAGGATCACTAAGATTAATAATTTCATTCCGTCTCTTATTCTGTCTATCAAATGTGATTTTAGGGTTTGTCCGATTGCTTTGAGCTATGGACTTCTGTTATTCTGATGACAAGATTAAGATCAGGTATTTGACTATCGTGTCCTGGGAACTAAAGTTTGCATTGAAGTTTCGAAGGTTTGAATGGTACCAAGTCAAAGAACGTCATCATGGTGGTAGAAAAACGGTATACTCTATATATTTGGAGCAGGAAGTCATTGGGTCCTATTCACTATAAAATTACTAGTACTATAACGGATACAAGAGCTTTGACCTTTGAAGATTTCTTATATCTTTCAATCATGTTAAGTTTTAGAGACATGAGTCTTTTATCTATCGTTGGAAAAGTTAGATGAAATTGATTACTCACTGAATCGTTTCACCTGATAACACAAATCCTTTATCTCTCAATTGATCCATTTGTTGTGAAATGGAGGGATAGTTGCCTTTAACCAACCCATTTCCCTCTTTGTTATATCAATCACGTAGGTAATTGCTTCATATATTTCTAGAATGAGTATGTGATTTGTTGTTGTAATCTAATCCTATGATCAATCATTTTATTACCCACATCAAACATTGAATTCCAATAACGTTAGATGATATGTACATCACCGGTTAACATCGACTCATGTGGTGACCGGTGGAACCCAACGAATATGTTCATCTCATGCTACCCAACCAAGTGTTCCTCCTTGGTTGAAAATCTTCGAATCATCATTTCCTCCCCCTTTTTTTTTTGACCCATTTCGCTTCAATTCAAGATTTGACTGTCCATTTCCTCCTTTTTTTGTTGGATCTTCGTTGGGGCTCTCTCCTATCTTATCTGTCACCCACTGTGTGGATGTAATTCTGATAATAACTTTGATTCGATCTGGCTTCATCTCACTGAGTTATTGATTTGCAGTCTCATGATTTCGTTTTTCACCTTCTCTTGCCTTTTGTTTTTCATTTCAAAATAGAACCTTTGACCTTGTTTTCAACGCCTTGTGACACTTTTCATCTGGGCACACAAAAAGATGCCCCTTTTGCTCTGATTCCTTTCTGGGTTTTCGTGGAATTTGATTTTGGTATCTGGGTTTGGTGGATTTTTGGTGATTTTGCATCTGGGTTTTGCTTGAATTGAATTGGGTGTTTGCTAATTTTTGAAGTATTTGATTGGTGGAAGTTATCTGAATCTATGGTTTGAGCTAGTTGGTGGTGTTGGGATCAGTGGGCATTGATCGGAGTAACTTCTATGATGATTTTTGTAGCTTGATTTGAAGAACCTCAATCAATATATGCAAAAACTAGGTCATCAATCTTCTTTGTGAGGTTCTCTTCCCTTTTCCTCTGCGTATGGTTATATTGATTCTGCTGCTTGTATGGTGCTTTCTTGCTTGTCACCAGTTGCGGGCTTATGCTATAGGTTACATGATTATGCTGTTGTTTTATTGAAGTTGCTATGTTTGGTTTAAATTGATTCATGTTACTGAATTGGTCAATTACAGGCAATTTGTACAATCGAATTCACTTTAGAAGCTGCTGCTTAGTTTCACTTGGTTGTATATCAAATGATAGATCACTTGTTTTCAGATGGGACAGTTGGATGAATTCAAGGATGTACGTCCATGCTAGATAAAGGTATTCTATGTGTGAAGCCGCTGGCTTCAAGAACTTAGGGTGCTTGATGATGTCGTCTTCTGTGGTTAAGAATAGCCATGACCATTAGAAAGTGATTCGTTAATCTGAAACGCCACTCTTTTGCCTAGAGCTGGAGTTGGAATTGAAGAGGAAAATGATATCTTCCTTGGTACATTACTATTCTGCCGACAGTCGGTCAGAATGATGGACTTCTCGATGAGATGAGTGATGCACTTGACCTGATCTGACCTATTAGTTTCAGATCCGATTTTAATTGCCGCTTTTTGTTTTTAATATTCTTGTTTTGGCTGATTCATTTGTCACAGACTTGATTCCGTCTGGCCTTCCCTTGCTAGAAATGTCGAGATCCCATATCTAGCTTCTAAACAACGTCTCTCGAGTGCCTAGAATACCAGTTCATTATTGGCCAGTGCTAGATATCTGTCTTCTTCTATCTTAACTGTTGCGTCTCTTTTGCATTTATCTCCCTACGAAAATAGAACTTCTACATGTTTACCGAGCTTAATATAATTCTTTTCAACTATATTTAATCAAAGTGACGTTTTTCTCCCTTGTTTGTCATCAGTAGTGCAGGATTTTCACTATGTATCATCCTAAGTTGTCTACGACAACTTTGGTATCACATAAAGCTCAAGCCAGTGAACCAGTTGCTAATGCTGGGGTCACAGACACTACTATAAAAAATTCATCTCCGCCAGGGGGAAGTGGAAAATCAAGATTAAGATGGACTCCAGATCTTCATGAGCGTTTTGAAGATGCCATCAAACAGCTTGGCGGACCAGATAGTGGGTACTTTTTCCTTTTACCTGCAATGAAAATTGAGTTGTCAATGCTGTTAATATTTCCATTGTTGATTGCGCTATTAATCTGACTCCAGCATCTGTAAGTAGAGCACAAACCCACTTAGGTTTACTCCTGTGCCCTTTATATGGTGATTTTAGTTTGGTTCATTTAAAATTCTAAGTACCTGGAATAATTCACGCCTTGATGCTATGGCCATAACAGAAGCATTTATACGGAAAAGTTCAAGGAAGATGGAAGTTTTGTTTGCTTTTCCAGTATTGTTAACTTTTGTTCTACTTTAAGAGGAAGGGTATGAGATGATAATCATGTAGGAAAAGCAATTACTGGTAAAACAGGTCGTTGAACTGAAGTGTGCGGGATTGAGTAAGTGGCTTTGGAAAATGCTTATCATTGCCAACGCTTTCATGATGAAATCTCCGTTGTTATCTGACTGTGAATGCCTCCTACCTACTGCATCGTGCTGTTAAACAATGACAACTCAATTGCGCAAGGCTGAAGGCTCACTTGCCATATGTGCAATCTGAGTTTGTCGCATTTTCCCCAATGTGCATAATGAGTCATAGTCTCAATGTTGTTGAACTTTTCTGCCCCCCAGTTTTGGTGGAAAATGGAAGTTAGTACTTGATATACAAGTTGCGTCATGTCCTTGTATGCTAAATAATACTCTCGGATGCAGTATAATATTCGTAATGCTTATCTCGCGTCTGGTTGTTATACAAGTTGCAAGGATTGTATTTCTTCTTCGTCTTCCCCTGATTTCGAGTAACCATAATTTGCAGTTGTATTTAAGGATATCTTTCAAGGCCTTATTATTGTCGTATTATAGAAGTCAATATGAAAACTCTGGCTAATAAATAGAAATCAGCTTATTTTTTATGGCTTTCACCATTTTGTAGGGGCTACACCAAAAGGTGTTCTAAGGGTGATGGGTGTCACTGGTCTTACGATCTACCATGTTAAAAGCCATTTACAGGTTCGTCTTATGATCCTGTTGTTGATTGGAATCAGAGGCTGCCATGCTATCTGGTCAGAACTTCTCTAGGCTAATGCTTTCGCCCAAATCCAACCTCCATCAGTCTCTTATGCTGCGCACTATTGTCTATTGCTTGACTCACTTTTTTTTTCTTTCTTTTTTGATGGTTCAGAAGTACCGGCTAGCGAAGTATTTGCCAGATTCGCCGACTGATGGTAGGATTTTTTCGTGTTATCATTTCTTCCCATCATTCTTACCACGCATACATTTAGCCATGTAGCTTTAGTATATAAAAGATGTTACTTTGTACCTTAGGTGTTAAAGACGAAAAGAGAAGTCCCAAAGATGGTGTTGGTAATGCCGATTCTTTCAAGTAGGCGACTACTTTTCTTGTGGTAATCTTGTTCATGGATGCTATGGCGCCACTAAATGTGTAATAACTTGACATAATCTCATGTCATTCTTCAGGGGAGTTGAGATTAATGAAACTCTCAGAATGCAGATGGAAGTTCAGAAGCGCCTTCAAGAACAGCTTGAGGTACACAATTCTGTAACATTTTGCTGATCCACTTCAGCATTTTGAAGACTCTATACCTGCGGAACTCTCTGATACCCAATTCAAACCTATCAACTTGTTTGTGTGTGTTTTGTGTCGTAATTCTTGTGAAAGGTGCAAAGGCAATTACAGATGAGGATTGAAGCGCAGGGAAAGTATCTGCAGAAGATCATAGAGGAGCAGCAGAAGCTAGGAATTGTTTTGAGAGGTGCGGAAACAAATCCATCAACCGAGGAAAAGAACATTGACAAACCATCGTATTCTACAGACGATGCGACCCTGTCTACTTCAACTCCTAGGAAAAAACAGAAAGTGGATGATCCATCGACAAGCCCTTACTTTCCGGACCAAAACCGTGTGGTCGTAAGTCGGTGGGAAAGAGACCTATTCGGCAGTAGTTCATCTGGCTTTGGGTTAGACCTGCAGATGAAGTGTAGAAGTGAGGATGATGACGATAACACCCAGAAAACGTCTTCCATATCGGACCCATCAGACGATTCAAGTTAGGCCAGCGACATATTTAGCACATAGAACCTAAACTCGAATCCTATATGTTCTCCTTTGATTGTCTAGCTATAGGGCGTCATCCTGTGATGTATATTATACCGGCGTAACTGTAAATCCCTTTTGGTAAGACTAGCGTGTTGGTGCTAGAATATGGGATAGCGATCGGCATTCTGCTGTGATTTTTTAAAACTGGGCATCATGTATCAAACATAAGCCGTGTAGGATGCAAGAGTACTTTGCTATGTATCGTTTCCTCCATGATTTTGTAAATCACCCATGAATCTTGAACCATGTTTTGTAAATTCAGTCAATGTACCATCCAAACTAATGTTTGGGCGATCTGTTAGAATGAAGTGCAAGGCCCCAATCCCATTCTGCATCGTTAGTATTACCAAGATCTGCTGTACAAGGCTAACAGCTAATCCAACAGACTAACGAAATGGTTTTACAGTGCGCTTTATGCTCATTTGTGTTCATCTTGGCAAACTTCCTATGAGTATTCAGCGATATGCAATCGAAAACGAAGATGTACCATGTTGGTATAGATAATATCGACAAGTCTTTAAAGCTGTAGTTCCCATAACGTTGTCGGATCTTGCAGGAAATTTTCTGGTTCTTTTTCTCGAATCGAAGTCGTGAAAGGGAAAATACAGAAACTGGAAATCCTATCTCAACTTCATGTTAATCTACATCATATATTGTGCTTCACTATGATCATCTGGACAGATCTGTCAAGATACATCATAGTTCTCTATGGTCACTATGATCCACACATGCACGTTACAAGGCTGGCATCGTAGTGGGATGAACCGAGCTGTAGCTTGCACCATGCTCATGTGAAAGACATCTTCTCTAATCAATGTATTGTCCTCTATCAATCTCACTATATGTTGTTAAACCCCAAGCTACCAATTAGGCTGGCATCGGGTTCGTAGTTTTTTGCATCTGTACGAATAATTTACTCTTGTTTTATGTACGAATGAGATGGCTATTTGATGGATATCGATGATGAGTGAAGGGTAAGACGATGATGCATTGCTCGGAGCTATGTATGACAGATCTTTTTTAAGTCTGTGATTTCTGATAGAGAACTGGAAGTTTGATTTTAATTTCCTGTCGAGATTGGATGAAATGAAGATAACTGTAAAGCTGATCATTCTGAACTTAAACATATCGTCAAAAAAGATATGACAAAGTTGCCTGATCAACGGAGAGGATTCGTATACATCAAATCATTCTGTGATTACTCAAAATGAATTCAAGCTTGATGAGAAACTCCAAGGCGAAAGATACATATATATTGCATTGTCGTACTTTCCCTATGGCAAAATGAGATCCCCGACAACCCATGACTTGCGTAGATCTTCAACTCCTGGAGCAACACGCTCCCATTGTGATGCTGCCGCTGCAACCACCACTCTCGATTCCCCAGCAATGTTCTGATTCTGGTTCCCCGTCACACCAGTCACAGGCATGGAATCTGGAACGGTATGAGGGCGAAGGAATTCAGATAGAAGCAGAACAAGTGAAGCCATGTAAGAACAGGAAGAGTATGATACTACTCCTAGTCTTGGTTTTGGTTGAGTTTCTGGGGGTTATTTATATAGAAAAAAATGAGAATATGATGAAAGATCACCAACGAGATTTTCGGCTAACTTATGCTACATGTCCTAAACAGAATCAAGCAGGCTTAGTGCCGACAACTACTTGAGATCTATGTGAAATTAATTAACATATCTGTAGCAGAGCGTATTCCCGTTAATTATAGTTTATCTTCGTATCACAGAATATCTGGTAGGTAGGGGCAGTTCTTCTTCCAGCTGCTTCAGCGGCGGGAATTCAATGACCTGAATCATGTTGAACCAAAACCCAGTTGTATTTGTGAAGTAGGGAAAAACCAGCTCGATAATCTAGTTTCTATGTTGCTACTAGCTATTATTCGTGTCTAAACTTCTAGAGAGCTTAGATATCTGTTAAAGATATTCAAATCCAACGATTAATTAACATTCGGCCTTGGGAGGACCATGGCTGCCTCCGAGAATATTTTAGCGTGCGTGCGTGATGATCATGTATAATATGGGATAGCTGAAATGTCAGGCTCTCTTGCTGGTATAGGTAGAAACCGACCTCGATTCCCAAAGACTATATATAGCCTATATTTGGATTTGCGGCGACCAAATTATATTCCAAATCCACTTATTTAATAGTGTATGATTATGCAAGGATCTCTGTCAAAGCATATGCATCAAATATGGTACAGTATATTAGTATTTGTAATCTTTATTCCGTGATACTAATGGAAAAGCACATTTGTTTTTGTTTGTCCTAGGGCAGTTTATAAAGCTTGGAAGCAGTACACTCTGTACAACATGTTCTAGTCACGATCACGGCCATGATCAACCCATCTATCGAATATGATTGTCGGGACCAGAGCAAAGCCAACTTACCCACTGCACAAGCGTGCATCGGTCATCAAGTATTGGCCATTTTCACTAAACGATCGATATGCACGTTACATGCCATTGTTAGGACCGTCTCCTCTTTGCAATTATCATGCTCGAAATGTCTATGGTAGTCCAACGAAAGAACCTAATTACTATTGTAACTTGCGAGGATATTCAACGAGAACTCGACAAACAAGTTTGATGCCATCTGAAAACAATAAACTAATGAGCTATCCACGTATATCGAGTATTTTTTCTCCTCTGTCATTGTTGTATGAAATCACAAGTCACTCAGATTTTATAAAATCATAGACTAATGAGTTATGAACTCCACATATATCTAGTATTTTTTATTCTCTGTGTCATATATGAAATCACAAGTCACACAGGTTATACTCTCTCTGTTTATAGATCATATTTTTTTATTTGAATCATTTTAGAATATAATCAATATATCATATTTAATACTCTTTTCATATAAAAAAATCAAAACAAATCCCAATTACATCAATTACATCCATTATCTTCTTTCTCCTCCTCTCTTATTCTCTCCTAAACCCCAATTACATCCCATTATCATTAAAAAAATACTTTTTTTTTATCAAATCCCATAAAAATTCAACACATACATAAATCCGCATATCGGATTAAAACGTTTACTATATTTTAAGACGAAAGGAGTACAGTATAAATTTATACTTGAAAGCTATACTAAGCATTGTAACACATATCAGCTTCTACCATTTATATAAGTTAAATCATTCAAGAGATCCTTTTTTGGGTGAGCATAGTAGCATATAAAGGACGATTTTCAAAGTTGAATTTCATTAGAAATAAATGTACATGACACAACAATCAAATGACAATCACCAAATAAATTAATCCACCAACATAAAAAAACAAGGTCTCTAATCCTCCACCTCTCTCAACAAGTGAACAAACCACGTCGGCGAATTCATTTTTTATTCATTCAACATTTTTAACAAATAAAAAATCCAAAGAGAAAAAATCAACACAACAAGATACGTGGGACCCACACACGAACATGGAGTCGTCCACTTCATGCCGCAAAAGCCCCAGACACATAACCAGATCTGGACCTCCCAAGCGGTGGTTTACTGGGCTGATGCTGCTGTTGCTGGGCCCGCCCACTCACGTTCCTCGTGCTCACTGTCTGTGGCCCACCAGGCCCAATCCTCCCCAGATCCACCGCGTACTTCACTGGGCCTGGGCCTGGGCCCACCGTCACCGCCTTCTCGTTCCGACAACTCAGCATCCCGCCGCCGCCGCCGCTCCCTCTCCTCCTCCCTCCTCCGCCGCCGTCGTATTCCGACTCCGAGGCGGCGGCGACGGAGAAGTTGGTGAGACTTGCGCGGTCGAATCCCTCGGCAGTGGTCACGCTCCACACGACGCTGACCTCGCTCGGCGCGTAACACTCCGTCGGAGCCACCGACGGCGTCGTCGGCTCGTCGAGGCTCCGCCGCCTCACGCCGCCGTAGAACGAGCTCGTGTCTCCGTCCATCGAGTCGCGTGGCTGGTATGAGGTGGTTTGCGTCGAGAAGCTCTCGATCTCGAATAGATCGGAGCTCGCGTCGCTACCGATCTCGTCCTCGTAGCTTGTTCTCTTCGATTTCGGACTGTAAGGGAAGTGATTGTGGTTGTGGTTGTTTCTATCTCTGGTGATTGGAGGCGGCGGCGGCGGCTCTCGTGGTTGGAAAACCTCGAGGGAGTCCCGAGGCGGATCGAGAGTGGGCGGTTTGATGATTGAAGGAGGACTTGTGCTCATCAGCACCGGGAATGTGAAGCCGTTGCTGGTAGCGGTGACAGTGGTGGCGGTGTTGGTGTCGGTGAATGTTCTCGTGATGGTTGATGAGATTCCATTGAGATTATGATGATTTAGTTGGGGGTGGAGGTTGAAGTAACCATTGTTTGGAGTATTATGATTTGGTGGTGGTGGTGGTGGTGGTGGTGATGTTGTCTTTGTTGGAGCTGCAATACGTGAAGCAGATAATCTGGGACTTGTATTCTGCCTGTTGTTGTTGGTGCCATTGGAGTAAAACGATGAGCCGCCGGAGGGGGCGCGATTGAGCTGAGGTTTCTGTTGAATGCTGCATTCAGTATTTGCCTCCTCGACTTGGATGGATTTCTCACCTGAACAAGGGCACTTGCGCCGGAGAGACCACTTACGTGGTCTCGTGTTGTTTTGGCAAGAATTAGCTATGTTCTTGATGGATACTGGGGCTGTGCCAGGCGGGTTCGAGAGGAGGCCTGTCTGGCTATTCCAACTTGCCTCTGAGGAGGCTGTTGGTGTAGTGCGGAATGACCTGGTTGTATAGCTTCGCACACCATGGTTGCCATCGTCCATCGATGAAACGAAGGATAATCTTGGGGCTGAGGTGAGATCGGATTGCTTCGTTGTGATAGTGCCATTCCCTTTCTTGTCGTGGAGGCCACTGAAGTACTTCTCTGCGTCAAAGATACTGATCTCGGAGTAGTGATTGGCTTTGTGTTTTGTTGGCAATATGAGATCATTTGGTTGGAGAAAAGCTGAGAAAGATACATCTCTCTTTGTGGGTTTGGATAAGGTGATCTGGGTTCGGAGGATCGAGGGTGGTTCGATGAGATCGAAGATCGGCCTTTGCTGTTGTTGGTGGTGATTCATCATCATGGCTCGGCTTACAGGCAAATTTTTTCAATGACTATGCTTTTTGTTATAATATTGCTGTGTACTTTCGCTTTGCTCTTTATCAGCTGCCTATTTGTATTAGTCCCAAGTGAACATACGTACAAAAACTGAATCATCAAGAACCAACAAAAAAGGCTACAACGATGGTTTGCTATTCAAATAGGGGTTGGTAAATGGAAGCCAATAATGATACTGTGGAGTGACCTGATCTTGTTTGTCTATCATGATAAGATGACTGACAGACCAAACTAGCTTAGCTATGTGTCGCATTTCGGACAATACAGGAGATGGGGCATGCTTGAATTTTTTTTCCCCCAAGTAACATGGATCGAGTGGTGTATGGCCATTCCACATCAACTTAAGGGCAATCATGCTTGTAATCTGCATCATCACGTATTTATATATACCTACCTACTTGGCGGGGGAAGCCTTTTAAATATATCCGCTGCAAAGCTGTTGTATGGAGGGAATGAATTGGCCTGTGTGTGAACATTCTTTTGTTCTGCATGAATTGTGGTGTTCAATGTTGAATTGTACTGATATTTTAGACTTGAATGGGAGCGAGTTTAATTTAGATGATGTAGGGGGTAATTTTTTTATTCCAGTAGGGGATAAGAGAAGGCAATGTTGGTCGGACATACATAATGTGCTTAAAATAAGGTGTTAAGCCGACACCAAGGCTTTAGAAGGTCCCAAAAACCAAGATGACTTTCCCTCAAATTATCCTTGTACTATCCTGAACTTAAGCATCAAATATGATATGGCGTATCAAGATGTCATAGACGACATTATTCAAAACAGATAAGAATAACATTGTTGTATCTATGTAGCCGTCCCATGTGATTGGATAAAAACTTGGTTTTTTGTTATAGAATTAGTTGTATGATAGGAGATTTTGTTTGTTCGTCTATTAGGTATGACATGATTCTCCTATCATTTTTGTCTTACATTAAGTTGATTGAGTTGTATGTCTCAACCCTTGAGATATTTATTAATTGTGTACAAAATAGCTTAGGTATCTGCTTGGACCATGCTTATCCACCTAGGTGCTTGTAGTTGTACGTGACCCAATAGCTCTAGATTGGTTAGGCTTTTTACTATATTCGAAACACACACATTATAGTATCTTGATCATGTACTTGCATCTTGACAGCAACTAACTCTACTTTAGACGGGGTAAACTTGCATTGATCAGATCCTGCTTGAATTAATCGAAAGCGTCCTACACTCTTTAAAAAGGTCATTTGTCCTCATGGCATCCCAGGCAACATCATAAATAGCTCAGGATAAGCTAGATTTCTCTTTGCACGAGTGATTGCACGAAAGAAAGATGCGTGGAATGATGTCTTCCTATCACATATCGAAGTGAACACAATCACAATTGGCAAGAGGATAATGAACAGTGACATCTAGCTTTCCTTCATTTTCGATAATGTTCTCCTAATCTGATAGCTCGACATGGCCAATGGTCCATAGCTTACCATCTAAACGTGCTTTGTAGTTTGTACCTCATGCGTCTTGATTGCAACTTGCATGTTTATCTCTACGGTTTTCAGTGATGATGCATGTGGACTCTCAATAATCAAAAGTTTGGTTATACAGAGCCAACCCAGAATGCCGACTTTGGAGGCATACCAGTTCAGCTGATTGGCTTGGCAGAGGAGACAACACGAGGACGAAGTATAAACCATGATCATGAAGCCACGAGCCTGGATGCTTTTTGACGTATTACGGCAAGAAAGTATGGTCGCTGCTTTTTCTATTTTGGAGGAGTTCATTCATAAAGGTACCATCAAGTCTTTCAACAATAATGTACTCGTCTTTGTCTTGCAAAAAGCTCGTTCTTTGCATGTTGTGGGCTCCTATAATTTCTTTTGTTTATCCTCTTACTGTATAATGAACATAGGGATTCATTTTGGACAAGTTTCCACATGATCTTGCTCAGAATTGCATCTCAAGATTATCGAAAAATGTTGTGAAGCATTGTGATAATGCCGGTGTAAATATAGGTGATAGAGCTTCGAGCTTGATCGAATTAGCCAAAGTTTTTGTCCTGCGATGATATGAGTCTTAGGCTTGCTTTATCAACTTGTTCAAGATACTCGTTGGTTTCATCGGGATGGGTCATCTTATAGTTAAGAACACTTCGTTCTTCTGTAGATAGATACTAGCTCTTTATTTATCCTATGTCACCGTGAGATCGGTTCCATTTTGTCTTCCCAAATTTCATCATATTAGCATTTGAAGTTGATGAGTATGCACTATAATCATTTTTCTGGATCATGGAATCATAATGAGTACGATTGCCAAATCCTAATTGTCTTGTAATCTTGCCCTGAATGATTGGGACACACTTTGTTTTTTGAAGAATAGGGACAATGTGGTTAGTGGTACTGTTTTGATCATTTTATGATCACACTTAAAGTGATTTAGCGGTATTGTTGTGTTGTGTTTCCACTGTGATTATTGGAGTAATCAGTGTTCAGCATTGGATTTATATTACTTGCAGCGTTGTTCCCCATCTTTGGATTACCCGTTCTTTTTTATGACTATTTGCTGGATTTGTTTTCTTAACATGTTCAGTGGTAGAAAGTTCCAAGTTCTGGTCGGTCCGTGGGTTGCTTGTAAGAGTCACAATCGATTTTTCTTCACGAAGGTATTGGTGAGAATTGGTTTTGAACTTTGAAGCTCAGTCTACTTGGTATAGACTATAGTAGCTCCTCCCATGGGACTGTTGAAATGAATTTCAGTTTCGTCCTTGTGATTCATCTTCTTTCATTTTTGTAGAACCCTGAGCATTTCCTTTTCTTGTATCCATTTGTTCCGGATTCAGACCGACATGTCATATCGCAGGTTGGAAGCTCTATACTGATCATCCATGAAGCATCTGAATTTTTAAACTACTTGGAATACCACTGGAGGGGTTTGCAAATTTAAACTCGACTCTTTCAAAGAAAGGCAGAAGGTTCAAGCAGAGAGTCAAAAGAAAGAATGCTTACAGTTGCTGGGATTTGCAAAAGATCAGTGTTCCTGAACTAGAACAATAAAGCTAACAGATTGGAACCCTTTTACCTGAGAAAACCAGGATTTGGTATGCTCAGAACATCGCCATTGTCTGAGGAACTGGTGTCTTGATTACCTGAAGAATCTGCACCACTTCGGCCATCGAAGGCCTACTTGAAGGAATCTGGGAGGTGCATACAAGAGCCAACTTCAGAACCGGCACGACTTCATCCTCAGGGTACGCTCCCATGCTTGAATCAACACAATCCAATGCGTTTCCCTGCTCAAGCATCACCCTCACGTGATCATTCAGTATCATCACGCTATCTTCTCCATATTCAATTGGCCTCCTACCTGTCAAAATCTCGAGCAACAGTACTCCAAATCCGTAGACATCACATTTCTCATTGATCCTCGAGCTCTGGCATGCTAGTTCAGGTGCCACATAGCCTAGTGCACTCTGGAATCTGTTGCTGGTCATGTGCTTGTCGAGCTTCTCAACCAGCCTAGCCAATGCAAAGTCTGATATCTTAGCGTTGTACTTCTCGTCTAATAGAATGTTGCTAGGCTTCAGATTATAATGTATGATGGGTGGATCAAAAGCATGGTGCAGATGAGCCAGACCCCTTGCTGTCCCAAGCATGATGTTGAACCTGGTGGTCCAAGAAAGGGGCGGGGCTGAGGGCAGCCGGTCATGGAGCCTGGTCTGGAGACTGCCATTGGTTGCATATTCAGACACCAGAAGCTTGGTCTGGGGAGTCCAATAGTATCCTACAAGTGATGCCAAATTCGGATGCCTAACTTTCCCCAAAATCCTAGCTTCCCGATTGAAGTCCTCCGCATGTTGAAGAATGTTTGCCATGACAAGGTTCTTGATTGCTACTGCTTTTCCTTTGATTCCCATACTCGCTTTGTACACTGTCCCAAAAACACCAGTTCCTATCTCGGATTCCTTGCTGAGAAAAGACTCAGGGTCCTTGCCACCCCATTCCCGCAATGATCTTGAGTCAAAGAGGACGAGCTTCCCTATTGATGCTCCGCCTGATGTAGAAGAAACTGAACACATGCTTTCCATGGCATTGTCAACAGAGGTGATCCGCCCCCTGGCAGATGCATTCAACACGGCTATAACCACCACGCCGGCTAAGATGGCAATGGCAGCAGATATTGCTATCATTGCTGGAACAGTGAGGAATCTCCTGTGCTGGAATCTTCTGGGATTCTGCATCTGACCTCCTTGGTTATCATCCCCATTATTGCCATGAACCATGTGAAAAGGGTCCAGAACCAGTGGCTTCTCAACATCCATCTTGCACGGGCCCTTCAGCAATGGGGAGCAGATGCCGTCATTTCCTTGCAATGCGCTCTGGTCTAGGCTC
>JAOVYX010022548.1:0-14482 GCA_035668315.1 Drosera spatulata
GAGTAATGCTGGGATGGGTGACCTCCTGGGAAGTTTTCCAGGGTGTGCGCGAGTGAGGCCAAAGCGCACTGAAAGGATTAGTGTTGGTCTGTGGGACCAGTTGTCAGCCTGACGAGCGGTTCTTGGTGACGACACGGTAGCAATGATTTGGCCGAGGCGTTACAGTATGGTATCAGAGCAACCCTGCGACCGCGTGCTGGACCTCTGGACAAGAGCTCCATGTCAGCCGCCTAGTGGGGGAAGGTTCTGGGGCTGTGTATCGTGCTTGAAGTCGCAACGAGGACGTTGCGTTCTTTAAGTGGGGGTGTATGTAATACCCAAAGAAAATGCTTAAATGGTTTGATAGTATTACCTATATCAACAAGGTGCACCTTCCTTTTCGGTAGCCCATTACTTTAAAATTCTGGAAGTTTTCCAGGATGTGCGCGAGTGAGGCCGAAACGCACTGAAAGGACTAGTGTTGGTCTGTGTGGTCAGTTGTCAGCCTGACGAGCGGTTCTTGGTGATGACCCGATAACAAGGATTTGGCCGGGGCGTTACAACGAGCTACAAGTGTGGGATTTTCTATAAAATCAATGTGCTTCGATTAACATGGTTCTTTGAGAGAATTGACACTCGATTGACCTGGTATTGTTAAATCCCAATTTTGAGAAAAATAAAACTTCGTCCATAACAAACCGTTCTTAAATAAAATAATATCCACCTTGGATATTCTCCACAAACAAACTCTCACGTTTTACATCAAATTTTCATGGAACAAAATTTTCTTGCTTTCGTTGTAGTGATGAAAAGTTTGACTTTACAAAATCAATTGTTTGATCTAATTTTGGAATCCAAATTGTAGAAATTTTATCAATTACCTTAATATAAGCGTCCGTTTGGTTGGATTGATATAGAAAGTATTT
Source organism: Drosera spatulata (assembly GCA_035668315.1). NCBI lineage: Eukaryota > Viridiplantae > Streptophyta > Magnoliopsida > Caryophyllales > Droseraceae > Drosera > Drosera spatulata. The sequence goes on from JAOVYX010022548.1 coordinate 906, forward strand.
ACCAATGTTTATGATTGATTGTAATTTTATATTCCCTTCGTTTCAGATAATTATGATATGTTGATTTGATATAAGGATTAAGAATATATTGATTTTGCTGAATTTTATTACCAAAATATCCTTTTGGTTTTAGGACTAAGAAGGTGAGTAGTGATTGTGAGTGAGTAGAAAGAAAGTAGTTAAAATTAGGACTGGATAAAGAGAAAAAAATATGAGACATATGTATTTAGTAATGTGTTATAATTTATATGAAACTGAGGGAATAATAAGTAATTTGATGTTGGATAGAAAAATAATTTAAATTTATTTTATTTGATCAAAGACAATATTGTTTTTTTCTCAATGGAGAAAAACAATTTTGAATGGCTTATTACTCTAAACAAAAAACTACTTTCTCTATCCCAGCAGAATTACAATCATTTGATTTTGTAAGATAATTTATGGGTGTGTGTTGATTTTTGATAAAAAGATTAAATTATCCTTTAACTTTTATGAGTGGAAGAAGTGAGAAAAAAAAGAGAAAGAGAAAAAATGATGGGATGCATTAATGTGATATAAAATACTCCCTTCATTCAAAAAAGATTATAATTTTTTAATCATGCACACATGACGATACAAAATTTGACAGATATTACGGGATAATCAAATATTATTTTTTGAGAAAATATCGTGAACATTAATGATAGTAAATAATATGTATTATAACCTGGGATAATAGAAATATAAAACGTATCGCTTAAATGAGTAACGAAGTTTCTCAAATTGTTTACAGAATAGTGCAAGGAGATAGAAACATTGTAAAAATTATACGACGAAGGTAATAAATAGTAAGGATATTTTTATATTTTTATATGAAAAAATTTTCAAAGAGAATAAGATTAAAATTTAATTAGAACAATCTAGTTTAATAAATAGTGTAATTTTATTAAGACAAAAAAAATTTAAAATTATAATTATAGAAAGTGTTAAAAATCCTCTCCACATCATTATAAAATGATTCAGAATTGATTTTAACCAACCTAAGCTCAACCAAACAAACCATTCCTTATCTACATCACATTCTAACTCAGATCTCTCTCCTCTCTCTTCTTCTCGATATTGGTTCTGTTAAATGCTTTACATACTCGAAATATGTGTATACATGATTCTTGGTGATTATTTGACTGTTGCATATTTTTCTTTGATAGAAACAAAAATTTATTATTATCAATATATAAATTATGATGTACTGATAATGCATATCAAAGATTTTTTCAAAATTATTTTGTTTTTAAAATTTTTAAAATATTTAATTTTCAACAATTAACATATGAGAATACCATCCTTGGTACCCCACAAACTATCCGTTAACACCATCACCAACACACAACACCTCACACCATCATCTCCGCCACCACACAGCGCCGCCGCCGCCGCGGACAATGGCACTCTCCCTCTTCCACCACCACACTCCTCCTCCTCTCCTTCCCAAAACCCTAACCAATACCCTCTCCCTCTCCCTCACTCTCCCCCCTCCTCGCCGCCTCCCCCAAATCCCTAACTCCACCCCCAATTCGACCAATTCCACCACCACAATCACTGTCTCCCCAATCCAGCGCATCGCCGACAAACTCCGCTCCCTCGGCTACCTGGATTCAAGCGCCACTGACACCGCCGCCTCTCAATCCTCCTCCGCGGGCGAGATATTCCTCCCTGATCCCCGCGATCTCCCGGCTCTCCGAGTGGGCCACACGATCGACTCGTGCTGGGCGGCGGGGACCGGGAAAGAGACGGATAGTGAGGACGAGAGGGGGGAAAAGAGGGGGGTGGTGATGGTGGCGGAGGGGAAATTGGAGAAGGAGGAGCTGAGGAGGCTGAGGAGGGAAGGGATAGGGTTGAAGAGGGGAGTGAAGGTGGGGAAAGCCGGGGTGACGGAGGGGGTTGTGAACGGGATTCACGAGAGGTGGAGGGGGTGCGAGGTGGTTAAGGTGGTCGTCGAGGATGTTTGGGGGCTGAATATGAGGCGGACTCATGAGCTGCTGGAGGTGAGGGACTGGTTTGGTTTTTGATTCGATGGTATGATGATTGGAGTTGTGATGTGGTTTCGATTGTGTTTGTGATTGAGGGCTACATTACGAGGACAACGACTGCGTTGTATTCATGTTGTTGATCCTGGATAAAGGATTGGTTTGTTGTTGTTGTTGTTGTTGTTGTTGTGGAAGGCTTCGGGTGCCAGACATGCTTGATGTTGTTTCTTGTTTACGAACTCTGTTGTCTTCATGTTTTCATGCATCTCAAGCGTGATCAGTTGTGTCAAACTAGAAAGGTGCAATGCTGCGGGTTAATCCTGAGGATTATTCAATTGTCAATGGGGATATGGAATATAGCTAATGGAAAATGCCTTGGGGATGAATGAAAAGAATAGTGGGAAACCTCAATCTTCAGAAGGGGCTTAGAAGGACGTTTAAGCGGGGGTTTTTTAATGTTCTAGATGTATAGCCATGGGGTTTGAAGGGGTTCTATTCTCGAGATCTCCAAAAATTGGTGACTTGAGTGTTCTATTGTGATTCTCTAGGGACCGGCATTTTCTGATATGTTGTCCTGTATTGATAATGAAATCTTCTTGGTTCTATATCAATTTGGATAACATGTAGATATGGTTGTAGAGGTGTTGAATCATTTCTTACACTGGCATTCTTTGATATTTGTACCGCAGTAAGTCCTCATTATGTTTAATGTTGCCAGAAGAAAACTGGGGGTATGGTTGTTTGGAGATCCGGAAGCAAAATAGTTTTGTATCGAGGAGCAGACTACAAGTTTCCTTATTTCTCTCTAGATGAAGCTTCTATGGCTGATAATCAGAATTTGGAAGACGAGCTGTTAGAATACAATGAAGAGGATCAATCTTCAGTCTTGTCTTCTGGCCCAAACCTGAATAGGAAACTCGCACAATCCTCCTTGGTACACGGTGTTGGCCACCCAAACAAGGTTCGGCCCTTGCTGCCAGGCGAAAGGCAGATTGCGGATGAAGCTGATCGTCTTCTAGATGGACTTGGTCCACGCTTTGCTGATTGGTGGGGCAATGACCCTCTTCCTGTTGACGCTGACCTTCTACCTGTCGTAGTTCCTGGGTATAGGAGACCCTTCCGGCTTTTACCTTATGGTGTGAAGCCTGTATTAACTAATGATGAAATGAACACATTGAAGAGACTGGGTCGGCCCTTACCTTGCCATTTTGCTGTCGGTGAGATCCTTTTCAGCGATGTTAAAAATTTCATGTTTCTACCAGGGATTGTATCAAGAAAGTAAAGGTTCTAAACTTCCTAAATTCTTTCAGGTAGGACCAAAGATCTTCAAGGTCTAGCTGCTGCCATTGCGAAGCTGTGGGAAAAATCCGAGCTTGCAAAGGTTGCTGTGAAAAGAGGGGTCAATATGGAGGAAAGCAAGCTGATTGTTGAAGAGTTAAAGGTTAGTGCCTAATGCAATTTTTATTCTTGCGGATGCTTTGATAGGAGTGGCTGATTGGGGATTTGTTAATTGGAGGATATGACAAATGCCTTGATAGGTATATCTTCACATTCCGAGTAATCCTATTAGTGAGTTGCCTCGGTCTCTTGATTTCATTTCTTTCTTCTTGAAGGAAGTCTCTAGACAAAGCTCATTCGAGAAAGTTCGAAAGTATTGTTTGTATCATAATACACCTGTTTACATGAAAGCATTCTTGTTCTTTCTGAATTCACTGCTCTATGCTGTACCATTGTTGTAAATGGTTGTCTTCAGCTGATATTTGACGAAAAACAAATTTGTTTACAGCTCCTGACTGGTGGTCTCTTGCTCTCTCGGGATGAGAACTGTCTTGTCCTTTACCGAGGAAAGGATTTTCTTCCACGAGCTGTTTCTATTGCAATAGAAGAGAGGAGGAAACACCGAATGCATGTGGATGAGGACTGGATTGATGATGGTTCTTTCTTGAGTACCACAATAAATTCTGCACTGGAGACTTCAGAACAAGGTTCTGTAAGCAATATTAGAAATGATAAGGAGGAGGGAAGTAATATCAACTTGGCGGAAAATATGAATCCAAGCATTGAAGCAGCTGGTGAAGGAACTGGCACGGAAAGGCTGTCTGCGGTATGCAACATTTCAAAGTGCCTTCTGAAATGCAATTGTTGAGCTTTTAATTATAATAGGCTGCTTATTGGTAGGCATCAGTGGGGAAAGTGAAGGCAGCAAAGGTTCTTGTGGGATTGGAGCGAGCAACGATAGCTCAAGAAACTGAAACGGATGCGAAGGGAATCACGGAAGAAGAAAGATACATGCTTAAGAAGGTTGGCTTGAAGATGAAGCCTTTTCTTTTGTTAGGTGGGTAAGCCTTCACCCATTGAAACCCTTGCTGTCGGAGTAACCCTTTTTGTGCATATCTCCTCACATCCAGTTGGAAAAGGCCAAATAGTTAGGGAAATATTCTAAAGATACTTAGGATCTGGTTTGTGGAACCTGACGACAAAAATTTCACTGATTTTTTTGGTACCAATTACAATTGGGTATGCTGTTCCCATTGCATGGAACGGAAAAGGGTTGGAAAATCTGGCACAACAAAATTTCTCGGATAAATATCTCCCTGTATTGAGTTCCATGTATAGACATAAAGAATTTTTCTGTGCCAAGTCTAAATTTTATGGCCCTAGATCTCCTAATGTGGACTGAATTAATCTTTTCTGGAATCTTGAATTGGGATCAGAGTTCGTCTTTACTACTCTATTATGCCAATTTCAGGTAAACGCGGTGTTTTTGATGGGACAGTTCAAAACATGCATTTTCACTGGAAGTACAGGGAACTTGTCAAGTTAATTCATGGAGGAGAAAGCATAGAGGAGGCCCAGAGGACGGCAGATATTTTGGAGGCAGAAAGTGGTGGAATATTAGTGGCCATTGAGAAAGTGAGCAAAGGTTTTGCAATCATTGTGTACCGGGGTAGGAATTACAGCCGGCCTGCTTCTTTGAAACCTAAAACGCTTCTAAATAAAAGGGAAGCCATGAGACGCTCCATAGAAACCCAGCGTCATGCGGTATTGTCCATATTGGCCTGATTTGTTCTGGAATAGTTATTTCTGTATTATTTGTTTCCTTCTTGTAAATGCATATATATGTTATTGATGTTCATCTAAATTCATATTGGCAGTCCCTGAATCTTGATGTTTTGAAGTCTCCAGAAAGCCGGGAGGAGCTACAATCAGACTTGGTGAGCTGAATCTGTTTCACCATTTTATGGTTTAAGTTATATGTTTGATATATATGATACTATGAATAGTAACCGACAGGCAAAGGTTAGTGATGATAGTAAAGCTTCACCTGTGTCACAGAATAATGATAAGGACACCAGGGAGGCTTGCCAGAAGGCCTCTCGGAATGAGAAGCAGGTTGCTGTGTCCTCTACATCTATGGTTGACAGCACGGAAGCTGCTTTGAGTGCTTCACCTGGCTCCTCACATCTGGAAAATTGGCCAGGCACAGCTTCTGATTCTCAAAAGGATGCAGGGCTCGACTACATCCGCCAACATGATGATTCTGAGGTAAATTTTCATGCATTTTCATTTCTGGTTATGTTTATTCTCTCTGTGATCCCTGATGGTGATGTTCTTTAAATTCATCTCGAATGGCAGCCTGGTGAGTCGACAATCACTACTCACGGCTCACTAGGTTTTGGAAGCGAGCCAGCAGTGCCATTATTAGTTGACCTAACCCAGGAAAATATGGAGCAGCGTGGTTTTGGGTCTGAGACTATGGAGATGGCTGGTGAATCAGCAAAGAGGAAATCAAACCCTTCGCCTGCCACAGATGCGGATGATATGAATAATGAAGTACGTCCAAGAGCTGTACCTCTATCAAATAAAGAGAGGCTTCTTCTGAGAAAGGAAGCACTCCAAATGAAGAAGCGCCCTTTGCTAGCTGTTGGTAATGATAGACTGAGAAGTTTCACACCATCCTTCGCAGTTTTTGTTCTGGAATTTCCTTTTCTTTACTTATTTATCAACGAGTGTGTGCTCTTCCTTCGTTAGATGGAAACAACATGATAACTGGCGTTGCAAAGGCAATCAAGGCGCACTTCAAGAAGTATCCTTTTGCAATTGTAAATGTCAAGGGTAGAGCCAAGGGTAGTTCAGTGCGCGAGGTGGCTCTCAAGCTCGAGGTCTGCGAACTGTTGTGCTTTTCACTTATCTTTGCTCGATCTCCCCTTCTATGAAGTAATCTTATATTATTGGGTCTTTTTTCTCCAGGAAGCCACCGGTGCAATGCTAGTATCTCAGGAGCTCTGTAATGTCATATTATATAGAGGTTGGGGAGCGGGACTTGGCGCTCATATTACTGATAACACGAAGGATAGTGCCTTTGAAGGAAACAGTCGATCTTCAGTACCTGTTTCTCCAGAGCTGATTGCAGCGATGAAGCTCGAATGTGGACTTGTTAACGACATTGAAGATGCCACACTCAAAACCTTCCAGAAAATCTCTATTGGACAAAACAAAGCAGAATAGTTTGCCACATTTCACTGCGTTTCGTGAATGAAATAAAAGGAAGAGGAATGTTTTCTTCAGATTTCCTGAATGACATTGCTTTGACTGGAAACAAGCTTTTCTACTTGGAAGGCTTTCCGCGTGGACCGTGCCAAGAGTAGTACTCATGATGATAATGCTGCTGCATCGACAACTAGCTTGTCCGCTGCTGGGTTTGGATTAAGGTGTTTGCAAGAGGTATCTGATCCTGGATTCCTTACAACATTGATTGTTAATCGCTTGATTTATTCTTAAGATCGGTTGCATGTAGTTCTCACATTTAACACAAGTTACACGGTCTAACAGTGTAATATTAGAGGTTTGGCTTAAAGAATTTGAGGAGACTACCTATACCAGTGAGGTGTATTTTTCTTTTCGAGAGCTTATCACTTTAAAACTCTGAGGTTAAACGTGCTTGGTGTGAAGTGATGTTGGGATGGATGATTGTCCAAAGCATGTTGAGAATAATAGTGTTGATCAGTGGGGTCAATTCTAAGCCAGAAAAATGATTCTTGGTGAATATCCGATCACGGGGACGGGCTGGAGGCTTTATAAAATGGTATCTGAGCATATTTCCAAGGAAGAAAATATAAATTCTAAGTCATGATCAAATTAATTGTGTGTACTGAATGTAATGTAGGGGCGGAGGTAGTTCTGGGTAGAAGGTTTAAGAATCTCTCTAACGCCTTTAAGCATTAGGATCAAAAATTGAAATTTTGATGTCGAACAGAGTTTGAACCTTTGGTGAATTTCTAAAGGGTTTTTGGTATTTAAGATACTATTGAAATATTAGTGGAATTAGACACTCTTGATAAGAGTAGAGTGAGTACAATGGAAATATGACATAAAAACATATAAAATTTTTAATTTTCAAGATGTTTTCCCTAAGAAGAAGAAAAGAATTATGGATTAAATGTTCAAAAAATATTTACAAAATTTATTGATGGATAATGACTTGTTGGATTTTTCTTATGTACTCTTTGGGTTATTAAGTTTTGTACACCTCAGGCTTACTTGGGATTCTTTTCTTTATAGGTACACCATGAATCCAGATAATTGCCTTGAGATTACTATTTGGGAGCAGTAGAGAAGGACCTTAGAGAATCATATCAACCGACACCTAAGATCATAGACTTGATTCTTGATAATAATGATGGCGAGTCTCCGGTTGAAATAAGAAGGATGGAGGAGACGGGATGAGTTGGAGTTGGAGCCATAGCCTGAATTAGAGCCTAGGATGGATGTGACTCCTCCTTGGGCTCTGGCTCCTCCTCGGCCCGACTCATCCTCTATGGCTCTATTAAGGCCATCCAGTCTTCTCCTCTTAGTAAGAGGTTCGTCGTTGTCATCATCAAGAATCAAGTCTATGATCTCAGGTGCCGTCGAGGTGGGGTCATCCCCCTTATCAGAAAATATATCTATCACGACAGATGGAGTAACGTTCAGGATGACTACCTCATCATCAAAAGACGCATCAGGGCCTAATGGAGGGACTGACGTCAAATATATCGTGTCACGTTGAATTTGGTCAAGGAATGGATCCATCTGCGGATGGTCATGAAAGATCGTAATTATCATATCGTCAAACCTCATCATCCAATCCCCATTCACCAGAGATGCCGGGTTCGGAGTCCTGTCTATAAACAAGTCATCATATCTCTCTATCGATGGAAAATGGGACAAAACGAGACATGTAATGGAGTAGAGTATGTGTCTGTATCATCGGGTGAGCTAGCATCCTATCCGTTATTATCTTAGAATCAATGTCTCTCTTCGGCCGGTTGATATGATTCTCTAATGTCCTCTCCTACTGCTTTCAAATAGTAATCTCTAGATAATTATCTGGATTCATGGTGTATCTAGAAAGTAAAAAAAAGAAAAATCCCGTGTAAGTCCGAGATGTACAAAGCTTAATAACCAACCCGAGTACATAAGAAAAATCCAACAAGTCATTATCCATCAATAGATTTCGTTCATTTTCTTAAACCCTTTAGTCCATAATTTTTCTCTTGGTAAGACTTCTTGGAAGAAATATCATGAAAATTAGCAATTTTAAATGTTTTTATGTTATATTTCCGTTGTACTCACTCTTATCAAGTATGTCTAATTTCATTTATATATCATATATAATATATAACATTATCTTAAAGGGTTAAATCTCAAAAAACTTTTTAGAATTTCAACGTGTATTGATCTCCCTAGTCCATATCTTGAAAAGTTAGTCTTTTTCGTGTTTTGATCACACTCGTCCATATCTTGAAAAATTTCATAGGATAATCACTCATCCCTATATTTTTCTATGTCAAACACGCTTAACATAGGATATTTAAAGATATAAACTCCTAAAAACAAAGTTGATTTTTTTTTTTTGAAAGGTAAAAGATGAATCTTATTGACATATATAGTCTCATCAGACCCTTTCAACACAAACCTTTGAGATATTACAAATTGATTCCGTTCTCGTACAAGCAAATGATAAACTGTTAGCTATATGTTCGATCATCCGGAAATCGGTGACTGGAGAATTTAATGAAGCCCTGCTTCAGAAACTCGGACTGCTGCGGCCTTCGACATATCTAACCACCAAAGATCATTTGCTTCAAATACTCTGTTCTTCGGCCTTGGTTGACAGTACCTTTGCTCGAAGCACAGAACGGGTTCACTCTTCTCATCAATTTTTCAAAGATCATTGGTGAATTTGGCACTACAGATTTCTATATGAGTACAAATGAAAAACAGGTTTTACTATTTCTATGATGTTTTGTTCTGGTTCAAGCCAGAGGCAGTTGTATCCAGGTGAAGGTTTGCGATGTATGAAGTGTTGTCTCGAGATCTTTTCGTTCTTACAGCTGTTAGTGTAAGTTACGTTATCTTTATTTGGATGATTGCATCCTATCAACAAAAGAGCATCTGTTTGTCGAACCATTTTTTGTCGGATGCAGTATTCAATTAATGCAAAATTGACCTGTTTCACAACAGCATATAAATTGTTGCGGGATTTTTCCATTTGCTTAAAATAGTTTTTCAAATTTTAATTTATTTTTTCAAATCTTAAACTTGTGATGAGAAGTTGAGAACTACTTCAGTAATCGTGTATTTTGTGTTGCTTGCAGTAGGAACATTTTTTCGTAGTTAATTAGCTTCAGAAATTACTGAGTGTAGTATGTAACTTGAATTATAATTACTTTTCATAAAAAAGCAATGCTTGATAGTCTGTAACTTGACAATATTCTGACAAGAATGATATTGATCATCCAAATCCATTTGGGAAAGCAGGAGTATGAAAATGTTTTCTCCATTCGTCCCAATTTATATTTTACAATTTCAGTTTTTGAACTCCTTTCGTCCTTTCAAAAATTATAACACTTTCATCCGAATCAGGAATTTATATATATATTGAATTTGTATTGAATAATATTAAAATACGATTTACGGTAACAGTTATGAGAGAAGTTAATGAATATATCATAACTGATTTGATGTTATTCATTATCAGATTATGAAACGTTATAATTTTTATGGGACATCTAATTTTCAAGGGATGAAAAAAGTATTACTTAACACGTATTATGAGGAATATATTTTTCGTCTTTAATAATGAATGAAAATTACATCACAAAATTGGAATTAATATTTCTCAAAAATTTTATAAAAAATAATATTTAATTGTTTTGCGATCTGAAACAAATCTTGCACATCCACAAATGTGCAAGTCAAACAATTATATCTAATTATATGAGAATTTTTATGAAAAAAACGAACTTTAATCATTTCATAATATAAATTAAATTTCAAAACAACAGATATATAAGTCAAATAATTACATCTAATTTAGAAGGAATGGGGTATTATTGTGGCTAATACAGGAGCCTGTGCTATTTAATTACTAATAGGAGAGGGTATATTCTCTTGAGCAAAAGGCATGTGAATTGTGATTCTCTTGAATCTCATCCATAACCGACCGTGCCGCGCACGTGACACAACCTCCCACCCAAACCCAAAACCCAATGGCCACCGCAAAATCGAGCCGACCCGAATTCCGATCCCCAAAATTTGTCCCAGTACTCCCATATCATTAACTGACCTCGTCGGGGCCCACCCTATCCAGGTTGTAGACGTGTCACAGACTGTGAAGTGGCACGTGTCAGGGGTGACGGTTGAGTTAACGGACAAAGTAAGTGACGGCTGAGCTGATACTTGATGTTTGAATTTCAAATAGGGTTCCTCACATACATTGACCCATGTAACATGAGAAATGGTAATTAACTTTTTTTTATATTTTTTTTTGATTTTTTTAATTGATGGATTTTGAAATTAAACTAAAGTATCAAGTGAGATTTAAAGATAGTTTTTATAAATGAATTAATTAAAAAAATCTGAAAAAAAAAACACAAACAAATATATTTAATATTTCTCACATAATGTTCTATTTTAATTTTTGATTTTATGGAGCTAAAATTTGATCGATAAAACAAACAATGATGCTTTAATTAATGTATTTGGCTCGTCATGCATGTTACTTATAAGACAATCAAATAATCATCATATGATTGGATCAAAGAAAAAAAAAAAAAAGAAGCAATCATCATATGATTAGAATGTAGAGCTGCTTAACTCTGTTGGATAATATAAATACGAATACGTCCCATGAATAAAATATATTTCCTTCGTCTCATGAAAATTATAACATTTGTTTTATTCGGATTTTTTTATCAAAATTACGACGTTTTCTAATTTGAAAAGGAATAACATCAAATCAGATACAGTATATCTACTAACTCCTTTCACAACTGCTACAATAAATTATATTTTTAATATTATTTAATATAAATTCAACACACATATAAATTCTCGATTTAGATCAAAATATTATAATTTTCGCGGGATGGAGGGAGTATTAATCAATGTTACAGTTTGAACATACTCTTATTTAACCCGTACTGAATAAATTATGAAAGTTTGACTTGTCACAATGATTAATGTGTGCTGATTTTGATAGTTTTGACGATTTTATCTTTGTGAGTGTAGAGAAAAAAATATGGATGGGTGAAGAGAGAGAAAACATAATGCGGAGATATTTGACATAAAATAGAGGTATTTGAGACTTTTTGACACTAAATTATTACTCCCTCCGTTTCAGATAAATTACGATGACACGTGTTTCGACGCGTATCATTGTTATTTTTAACGATATCAGAAAAATTTCAAAGTGGCTCAAGTTTAAAGTTCAGAATTTAATCTATCATTAATGTCTCACAATAATTTTTTAAAAAACATCGTTTAATTATATTAAATTAGACCTTGAAGTATGCGTCACTGTAATATATTCGGAACGAAGGAAGTACCATTTATAGAAGTGTTTTTATTTATGTGAAATATTTATTTTTAATAATGTGTCATAATTTATACGGGATAGAGGGAATATCATTACTCCTTTCGTCCCATATATTACTTTGCAATATTTATTTTTCGTACGTAAATTTAGATCTACATCCTTTTTTTCTCAACTTCAATTCTCAATCACACAAACTTTCTTTCTTCATCTTCATTAATTCTTAACCACACAGAACTTTTCGTATAACAAAATGATGTAAAAAATTTAGGACAGTCCAAATTAATAAAACAATGTAAAATTTATGGGACGAAGGACGTATTAGGTTAGGGGGTTGATTTGATATCATGATTGGATTATGTATTTCTGACCATGACGCCCTACCCCGCAATCCATCCACTTTCATAATTCTATTTCATCGTTAAAACTTTAATAATTTCATATTATCCTTTTTAAATTTCATAATTTCATATTGTCCCCTTAAAACTTGTGATATGGATACACTACAAAAAAAAAAAAAAAAAAAAACAATTTAGCTACGAAAAAATTTAGTTACGGATAAAATTCATCACAAAAATAGATATTTTTACGACGGATCCATAACAAAAATTGCAGACAAAAAAATTTATGTTTTTGCAACGGAAAATCAAACCCTATCGCAAAAATTATTATATTTAGCGACGAAATTTCGTTCACTAAAAAATGAAAAAAACTCCATCATATAATTTGCGACGGATTTCCATTGCAAAAAAATAAAAAAAAGGTCTTATAATCATTGATTTAGCGACAGAAATCCGTCGCTAAATTGAAGAGGGGAATGATTTCGCCACGGATCCGTCACAAATTTAATTAATTTTATCTTATTAAATTTTTTTGATGAAAATTAAGAAATGCATGTTGCTGCGACGGAAATCTGTCGCAAAAAAATTAAAAATCCAATCATAGAATTAGCAACGAAAATTCGTCGCTAAAAAATATAAAAAGGTTTTTGTAATCATTTATTTAGCGACGGACTTCCATCGCTGAAAAATAAAAAATCCCATCATATAATTTGCGACGGAAATCCGTCGCTAGTCATTAAAAAGAAATTTTACAAATACATTAATTAGCAACGGATTCCGTTGCTAAATTGAAGTGGGAAATGATTTAGTTACGGATCCGTCACAAATTTAATTAATTTTGTCTTAGTAAATTTTTTCATGAAAATTAAGAAACGCATGTTGTTGCGATGGATTCCCTCGCTAATATAACAATTAGCTACGGATCCATCGGAAAATTCAAATACATTTTTTTGTAGCGACGGATTTCGTCGCAAAAATTATATTTGATAATTTCAAATGATGATCTTATAAGTTAAAATCTTACGAATTGTAAGTATTTTTGAATTTCGTAATAGTAGAAATATTAACTTATGATAAGGTGTTGTATTTCATAAAATTTTAATGAAGAAACGACGTAGTCTTAAAAAACTCGTAATAATATGTTGAAACATATATGTAACATGATAAGATGTTGCATATGATATTGCACATATGTTATGTATGTAACAAAACTTAAAACATATAAGATGTTGCACATGATATTGATAATAAATGTATCACGTATTATAAGGTTGTGTTGACATTAAAGAAGAAGCATGAACCAACCTGGGTTGGTCTAGTGGTGTTCGACTCAACCTTCTTCTTGAAGGTCTTGGGTTCGAATCCCACTAG
>JAOVYX010022549.1:0-14481 GCA_035668315.1 Drosera spatulata
AAGTAATGTGGAGGAAGCATTCATGACTATGGCATCTGAAATCAAGAAAAGGTCACCTTTTCTTCTCATCCTCTTTTTACTCCAGTACTATTTGACATTCGGCAATGAAATTATGTTAGTTTGGAATATTAGACAGACGAGTTATTGGAATGTTCAATGCAATTTTCCTTTATTGAATAGGGAGTTTATGATCGTAGCTACCTTCCCATGAAACCAATCATTGGATTCATTACTGTCAGAACTCAGAACCTAGTCATTTAAACCCCCGGAAATGTAAGGTGCTGATTTTAGCCCTTTGAGACAGACATGGATCAGTGAACCAATTCCGCACACGGATGTTACACACGGATGTTTAAAGGGTGCCTAAGTCAACCATTGGGTAATTGAATTATTCGTGAGGTTTAAGTGTGAAAATATCAAGACAACTTATAAATGGGGAATGTTGATTTCCGAACAAAGTTTTTCTGGTAGAACTCATCCGTTGCTAAGTCAATTGTATTAAATTTAACTCAGAATCTCTGTTAATTTCACGCCACTATCTCTAGGTTTTACTGTGCAAGCACCAATGCAAAGTCTTTACCTTTGCTTCGGTAGATCTTCTCATATGATTTACTCCAGGCATATGGCCTCTGAAACCTTTAACATGGTGTTGTTTATTTCATGTTCATGACTATATTGGGCTAATGGAGTATTTCTTATGGGTTGCAGAGTGGCTAGTCAACCAGCCGCGAATGCTGCGAGGCCAACAACAGTGCCTATTAGGGGACAGCCGGTTGCTCAGAAGTCAAGCTGCTGCTCTTGATCTACTGGGTCATCTTCGTGCTTCTGATCCAGCGATGCTCGCTTGGAACCTGCCGAGATAGCTTTGCGCTTGTAAATTACTCAAAAATATGTGCAACAATTGTGCTATGTTTGTCGTCATTGATATATTAGCTCCCTTCTATTTCTGCTTTTCCTGTTCGTATATAAACATTTAATGTGCACGACTCGGTTACTTTGTTTTACAATTATTGTGCATGACTTGGTTACTTTCCTTTGGTTATATGAACTATGAACTATATTGTGGTTGCATCACGTGTTCCTTGGATGCTCCAGGTGACTATGAAATTAGAAAATCTGGATGAGTGATGAACGTTGTCCATGCTTGATGTTTTCCTTTTCTGCCTTGGATGTCTGCACCAACGTGTCCGATCGGGATTTGATGGATTTTCGAGGCGAGGTCTGAGGATACCGTCACCGACTTCTACTTTAACTACTGATTTAGGTTGGCTAAGCGCATTGAACGCATCTTTTATCGGGAGTATAGCAAGGTATCTGAGAGCTGAATGGATTCATCACCGCCTATGGTTGGCATGGAGATATTCTACACGGCAATGGTACGAGAGCCTCGAGTCTTCGCAATCGCGGGGTACATGGATAGGTACGTAACATTGGTAGTAAAGACAGTACTTTGCCTTTGTACTGATGACCTACGTAAAGCCTATGTAATCACGGATAGCGACTCTGTCGGCAATACACTCCAGACCTGCTGGACGGAGCATTAGTCAAACCTTAAATCGTTTAAACATGATTCATGGCATCCACGGAAGCTCAGAAGTATCTGATAAATGATAGGTACCATCATATATATGATGTTATCTTTTTTTTTATAATTATTATAACGTTTTCTTCTTTTCGTATTATTCAACATGTAATTTAAGAAGTTTCATTACTTATCTAAACGATATGATTTAATTTTTTTTATTGGCACTTCTTTATAGTACATAACGTTTATTATCATTAATATTTCACGATATTTTTTCAAAAAATAACGTTTGATTATCTCGTACACCGATCAAATTTTTTATCATCATGTGTGTCCGATTAAAAAATTATACTCTCTTCGTCCCATTCAAATTACAACATTTTTTTTTGAGATGTCCCATTCAAATTATAACATTTTCATATTTAACAGTATTTTCACATAAAAATATCAAAATATGGGTACTTTATATCAAATCAACTCCCCATCACCATTTCACTTTTTTCTTTTCTTTCTTTTTTTATCTCACACACTATATGAACAAAATTATTATTTTTTATTAATTTAATATATATATAAATTATCATGTTTGATCAAATCATTATAATTTAAATGAGATGGTGGGAATAATGTTATCGGGGACTGAGGGACTATATCAGCACCACGTATTTTGTAATGTAAACCAGGCTGTAGGGTGGACTGTCAGCATCGTTGAAGAAGTTACTTGTCTTTGGTTTTGGCCGAGCCCACGCCGCGGTTCGTGGTGGACAAGTACTTGTTTGATGTTGCCTGCTCAACCGGCAAAGGTTAACCAGTCTCTCTCCTATTCCCACTGCCGACTGAAACGACGTCGTTTGATCGATATCTTAATTGATTGATTATCTACCTTTGTTAGACGACAAAATAGGGATTAATAGTCGTGGAGCATAGTATTATCTTCGTTTCGAATTATATGTAATAGTTTGATTCGATATATGATTTTATAAGAGAGTTGAATTTGATTAATATTTCTTCTGTTTCGAATTATATGTAATAATTTGACTCGAAACGAGATTTTATTAAAGAGTTGAATTTGATTAATATATTATATTTTTTTTAATATGATGGAAGTTGATGTGAAAATATACGAGATAATGTGAGAGAAGTTAATACGATGTGATGAGATGGTATATTTAATTCAATATTAATTTGATTTCAAATATAAAAATAAAACAAATACTGTATATGTTTTAAAATAATAAAAAAAATATTATATTTAATATGAAATGGAGTTAATATATCCTCGTGCTTTTGGAAAAGGAAATAAAGTATGGAGTACGGGACATGGTGTTATTGTTAGTTTAACTAAAACAATCATTGTACTCCAGGAGGCTTATATGAGTAAAATATTTACTGTTCGGTCTAAGTACTGAGGAACATATTTGTGAAGATATATTTTTATAGGATCATTGACATAAGATTGGAAGTTATTTATTGTAGGAGGCCCTTGAGGCTTGATGCACTTTATCAACATGGTTTTAAGAATCATGAATGTGATCCCTTGTTTAAAAACATGTACAGCAGTAGAGGTACCAGTTCCACTATGGAAATGCTAAAGTTCAGCCAGCTTTAATTTCCCTTTATTCACCTGTTGTTTTATCTTTATTTATCAAATGATAATTTTCCTCGATATTTTTGCGAGACATTTCGTTCCTTCTTTGTCATGTTTTTTCTTCCGAAATCACGAAATACACGCTACTCCATCCTCAACATCAAATAATCATGTTTTATGCTTGTCAAATTTCACACGTGTTCTTCTAAAATAAATGTCAATTTGATCAATAATTTTGTCATATAATCCATAAATACAAAGAATATATCATTAAATCATATAATAACTAAGATTGCACGTCAATAACTAAAAGAGTATTCAAAAGAAATATTCTCAAGAACAACCCCAAAAAGTGGGATTAAGATTCCTGTTAATCCACAACAACAGTCTCTAGACTAAAAAAAGCCTCAGCAGTTAAAAGAGGAGGAGAAAAACAATGCGCGTGGATAGACAGGTTGGTTGCTGTGCGGCGGAGCATAAATAAAAAGCAGAAGAAGAGAACAGAATAGAAGAGAGAAGCGAAGAAAGAAAAGAAACGAAAATCGTCGGTGGCAGCTGGCATGTCTCTCAGCCATTTTCGGAGCCCCCAAAATCACAAACACCACCACCACCACCACATTATCAGAGAGTAATAAATCAAATAAACCCATTTTCATAAAAAAAAAAAGAAAAAGGAGAAGAGAAGAGCTCTCTTCTTCCCCTTTTCTTCTCCTATAATTTCCATCGAAATTCTTCCGCCTCCAAATAATTTCTCTGGATAGAAGAATAAGATAAAGAGAAGAGAGGCGGAGGCGGACTGCGGCGGCGGCGGCGGCGACGGTGGCGGAGGAGGAGAGAGAGGAGCAGCGGCGGCTTTCAGGTGATTGAGAGCCGAGCCGGTGGCCGGTGAAGGACGAAATGGCGGATTCCGGCGATTCCGTCTCGCTTGACGTAGAAACCATCTACCTCGGCGGAAAGGTTGTTTTTCTTCTTCTTCTTCTTCTTGCTTCGATTCGATGTGATTCGAGCGATCGAATTGTTTTCTGTGTTTCCTGGTTGAAATCTTGTGTTGCTTTTTGCTTGGCGATTGGAGGTTGCGTGTTTGAGATTTGCTGTGGCGGAATCGGATTCGTTGTCTGCTTGTTGTCGTTTCTTGTTTTGCGGATTTGTTGAACCGTGTTGTTGTCTTGTGGTTTCAGGCTTCTTGTTTGATGCTGTTGGATTTAGGTTTTCCTCCGTCTGTCATAATTCGTTTGTGTAATAACCGTTATACTTGAAGAGAACACGAAGATCGTCTTGCTGTTAGTGTTCTCTCTCGTGCTGTTATGCGGACGTATGCAGCCTGCGGTTGTAAACGGAGAAGGGAGAAACAAGTAGATAGTGTAGAGCACGTGTGCTTCCGGTGTCGTATGGATATAGCTTTGTTTGGAAGCCAAAGAAAATGTGTTGGTTTATGTCACTGCCTTGTTTATGGAGTAGAATAGGAAACTCTTCAAAAGAGTTCCGTGCTGGGTAGTAATTTATGGGATTGAGTCTTTGAGTCCTCTTGGGAGTTGGTTAGGCTGCTTTCGTATAAGGGATTGAGGAAATCGAGTTGCTAATGGTGAATCTCTTGGCCTTAGTTGTTATTGTTGTGGATTTATTACACGAGAAATGGACTTTTTTGAAGATCAGTTTATACTACACGACAAATGGATTTTTCCGAAGAACAGTTTGTAAATGCGAGGGAAGTCGACAAATAGATAAGATATGTTTCAATTGATTATGCCTTTTCTTTCCCCCTTTTAAGGTTAGTTCTATGTGAATTGTGGTATAGTTCTTTGGGTTGAATGCTAGGATTTTGCTGTTAGTGGAAACGTGATGTCCCTAGCATTGCTTTCCGTTCCCATCGATTCCTTTATTTATTTTTTCGTTTCATGGCTTTTTTGTCTTCATTTTGATTGGCGATTTCCACTTTGCAATCTTATCTCAGGAATTTCATGTAGAAACTGGCCACGGCTCTGTATCAGTCATTGTTTATGGAGACCAAGACAAGCCGGCGTTGATTACTTATCCAGATTTAGCATTAAATCGTAAGTATTCACCAATAAGAAAAATAGAAATGGTTAGGTACTTACATTGCCATTTATGCTATCATGGCCTTTTTTTGCGTGTTTAAGGTATGCTGTTTTTCCATATTATCAGGCTCCAGAGCTAGTTAATAGATGTAAATCATCTTTCAGTTGTTCGTTAGCATCCTGTTTTCCTGTTATTTAAAGCAAGGGAGAGTGTAACAATGATCTACTGATACACTCTGCTCCAGTTCAATTCTTGCTTCCGGGTTATATTTGTATCTTCATTTGACTGGTCTTGTTCCTCTGATATTTGTGAGCAGATATGTCTTGTTTCCAAGGACTCTTCTTTTTTCCTGAGGCTGCTTCTTTGCTGCTCCATAATTTCTGCATATACCATATTAGCCCTCCTGGACATGAGGTTTGTAGATCTGAAAATGCGATTTAAACTTTTTTTTTTTACTCCTTTTTCTATTATTAACATATCGCACCCCTTGACTCTTTTATCAAGAGTTGTTGCAGTTAGGAGCTGCTGCCATTTGTCCTGATGATCCTTTGTCCTCTGTCGAAGACTTGGCTGATCAGATCCTTGAGATCCTCAATTTTTTTGGGTAAAATTATATAAACCAGCTTTAGTCTACCATTTTGGCTTGAAGTTGTTCTGTGACTGAATGGTCTCCTGGTCTTTCGAGTATAACTAAGTTCTCATCTACTCACTCGTATTCTATAATTCGGATGCCTTTCCCAGGCTTGATGCAGTCATGTGCATGGGGGTAACTGCTGGTGCTTATATCCTTAGCCTTTTTGCTGTGAGTCCCTATGATGGTTATTCTGATGCTCAACTCATTACTTTGGGGATTATTTGACCAATTTAGTTCATAACAATTGGCAGATGAAGTATAGAGAGCGGGTTCTTGGCTTGATACTCGTTTCCCCTCTGTGTAAAGCACCGTCCTGGACAGAATGGTTGTACAATAAGGTTTGTATCCCATCCTGTGTGTGGTTTCCTTTGCTTATCCCATGTCATTCACCTTTGAACTTGACCCCGACCTGCAGCTCATGGGAAACTTGCTTTACTTCTATGGGATGTGTGGTTTGCTAAAGGACTGTTTGCTGAAACGCTATTTCAGCAAGGTGAGCTCGAGGTTTTGTTTCTCTGCTCTGTCATTCTTCTGTTTCCTCCTTAGGAAAGTTAGTCACTTGCGATATTGATTTAACTTTAACTTGAAATATGAACTCACAGGAAGCTCGTGGCAGTGAAGAAGTCCCAGAATCAGATATCGTTGTAGCATGCCGGAGGGTCAGTGATCTTTATCTATTATTTCTCGTCATGTATTTTTTTTCTTTCTTTCTGTTTGGGAATTAGGTGGTCTTATATCTGATTGCTGTGATTTTTCACCCTGTAGTTGTTAGATGAGAGGCAGTGCATGAATGTTTTGCGGTTCCTCGAGGCACTGAATGAGTAAGCCACTGGAACAAGCTTTGTGAATTTCTAGGGGGAGCCAATTTCTTACTGTTTTCATCCTTCTCTGTTTTTGTGCTATTAGGAGGCCTGACATCAGCGACGGGCTTAAGAAGTTGAGGTGTCGCACCCTCGTATTTGTTGGTGATGAATCTCCTTTTCATGACGAGGCGCTTCATATGATATCCAAGCTAGACAGTAGGTTCAGTGCATTGGTTGAGGTATGAGTTCATGGCCAGAGACACTGAAAACATGTTTGCTTGATGTGTGAGTTTTAACTTCGAATCATCTCTGATTCTATTGAAATGTTTTTCCTTGTATGCTTGCATTGCAGGTACAAGCATGTGGATCAATGGTGACGGAGGAGCAGCCACACGCAATGTTGATCCCGCTGGATTATTTCCTCATGGGACACGGTTTCTTGAGACCGTCACAATTCACGGGGAGCCCCAGGAGCCCTCTCAGTCCTTCCTGCATCTCGCCGGAGCTCCTCTCTCCCGAAAGCATGGGATTGAAGCTGAAGCCAATAAAAACTCGGGTCTCCCTCGACGTTTAGGATACGGGAGGGCAAAAAGGAGGAAGAGGGTTCCACCGGGTACTCTTCCCTCTCCTTGCTTCCCTTGTATTTTTTGAAACTTTTTTCCCCCCTTTTGTGTTCTTTGTTTTGTTGGGGTGTCTAGATACATGTGGGCAAAGGTGGAAGTAGAAAATCAAAAAAGGGGTGGAGGGGAAATAGGGGAGGGAGGGTGAAAATTTGGATTCATTCATTTTCTAGTGATTCATAAGATATGTGATCGAAACCCCAGCAGGATACTGTTCAGGGTTCCCTTCGTAGGGGGATACTTTGTAAATGTTTGGTGAACAACAAAGGGTTACCCATTTATGGTGACAAAGCTTTCAATAAAGACTGAAAGAGTTCTTGCCCTGTTTTCTGTTAGTGTGCAATGCAACCAGTAGAAGTCTGCTGTTGTTTCTGGTATATGTAACAGTCTTTTTTGTTGTTGCTCCCTTTC
Organism: Drosera spatulata; assembly: GCA_035668315.1. NCBI lineage: Eukaryota > Viridiplantae > Streptophyta > Magnoliopsida > Caryophyllales > Droseraceae > Drosera > Drosera spatulata. The sequence goes on from JAOVYX010022549.1 coordinate 7,619, forward strand.
GTCCTCTATATTTGTCTGTCTCGTATCTTTCAATAATACTACTAGATTTCGACGGGCAATGCCATGACTGCCTGCATAAGCCTATTTGACTAGGGCGTTATGTATTTGACTAGGGTGTTATGCATCCGCTGCTGTTGCTTGTTTGTGAATATGAATCTATGTTCTATTAATGATTTTCTTGTGACGAAGGGAGCGCATTTTTCGTCGGCAGAATGATGCGATACAATTATAATTCGATCTTGCGATAGAGTTGGGATTCGTATTCCATTAGTGGTTGTAAAGGAGCGCATGATCGCAGGTGGGAGTGCAACTAATTTTCCAGTTTGAGGCTCGTGAAGATGGAACTGGTCAAGGCAATTGATGCTGTGGGGTCAGGTCTTGTTTGTGTTTTCTTTGTAAATGGAACTGTTTGATCGTGACTGTGGTGTTGTCATTGTCTTGGGTGCATAGCTAGCCGGAGATTTGATTTTTTCTCTCTCTTTGGTTTGGCCTGGAATGGGAAGGGGACTGGTCTAGCCATTAGTGTGAGGTGGAGTGATGGGGGCATACACTTCTGTATTAACTAGAAGGATGTTGAATTGTAGACAAAGCCATGAGAGAGAGATTGAGAATAGGGGTTGGCTCTGTGTTGAGACTTCAGAGAGTGGTCCAAGTTTTATGGGGTTGCCCTTGAGATACCATAAACACACCCCCAATAATGCAGTTTCTATTAGTTTTGGTTTGATATCGCTTTTGTTTCTTTCGGCGTTTTTGGAGGTGGTATCTTTCTTTGGTTCTTTCCTAGCAATGCGACAAGTTGATACTCGCAGTTTTAAGTTCTGAGTCTTGGTATTTCCTTGCCTTGCCCTGGAAAGGTAAATGCTGCGACACCTCACAGGAAACCACTTGATTCAATGATTCGCAGTGGTTGATTTGTGCTGCATGACCCTGCTTCAGGAAAGCTCATGAGTTCCCTTTTTGCAAAGTAGGATGGAAGTCTCTAGTCGGAGTTTTTCGGACTGTCAATGAGTTATCCAGATTGGGTGTATGCATTGGTGGCTTTCACTTCCTGTTTTTAACTAATGTTATTCAGGTCGCAACGTGGGTAGTTGGTTCGCTTAGCCTGATCTTTTCGGGATTCTAGCCCATGGTCACCAGGGGTTATGTTCGTCTTCAGATTGCCAATGGCAATGGATTCATTAATCTCGACAGATTTGTTCAGTGGATTCCTTTCCCATCCTTCCCTGTTATGTTTGTTCACCTCGTGTCCCGATCCATGGCTTCTTCAATTAATCGTGCGACGCTTATGTCTATGATCCTTTTTTCAACTCGAGGAACCTGAGTTAGTGGCGTTCGGTAAATTTGGTGGTACCAATCAGGGCATTGACCATGTCCTGGATGCTGATCACAAGTTTGGCACACTGATTTATGGGTGTTCTCGCAGAAATCTAATGCCCAATACCATATTGCACAAAAGTCATAGCTCATCATGTATAACTGGCAGGAACATCAACTCATTCGTGAACGAAATAGAACACATGTTCGACCCACTGTTACACCTCGAGAGAAAATCAATTCGAGTACAACTACCTAAAAGTTTCAACACTGAACATCAGAGCGACAGAATCGGAATTTATGGCCAAATTCACACATCTTAACCGTAATAGGAGGTTTCATTTTGTGCGCTGCACATAGCTTGTAATGGTTAGAACAGAACACAATGAATTCAACATGTTTGATGAGAAAACTCAATAGAGTTGAGCATAGCACCACAGCTGAATGACTACCAGATCACTGGATCTAAGTATCAATGACTCTGAACTTTTGATCTATTGGATTGTGAGTCAAGGCCAAGCGAGAGTACCAGAATATGTGCCTTTTGAGATGGCTCAAGCAGCAATGCTCTCATAGGGTTCAGGCTGTTTGGCAAACATAGGCAGCAAACCGAAAGTTCAAGCTCCTGGCCTTCAATCATCGTCCGACTTGAGGGTGGGTACTAGAAGGATTCGAACTCAGCTTCTCGACCGTTGCAGCAACTAGGGCGAGACTCAAGTTCCCCAGCATCATGTAAACTGGTCACACCTTGCCTACTTTATAACCACAACGAGATGGCACTACGATTATAAACACCTTGCCTACTTTATAATGCAAGATCATCTTTCAGCTATCTATCCACTGATTTGATGGCACTCCGATTAATCCTCCACAAAGAGATGGCCAAAATGGTAAGACTAGCAATGCTGATCATAGCCTGCTAAACCAAAAATTTCATCGATATTTAGGTTCAAAATGATGATTCGTTTGAATATTGTAAAAATATTAAGTTCTAGGAACTTAGCATAAGTTTTTAAAATGCTCCAAAAGGTTGTAGATACTGTGAGTTCACAGGAAAGCTTGCTACTGTTCCTAGTACATAACAGCAACTAATCGAATCCTTTTTTCTCATAAGAGTTTTGCCTCATTTCAAACAATTTTGGAAGCACAAAAATCAGGTGCCCTGACTGAATCACCACATTTAGTTGCAATACAATATGCATTCTTACTCTAGGCATCAAGTTTCGAAGAAAATGCAAGTGACTGACCTTTGTGTAATCCTTTCTTGTTGACTGAAAGAACGACTTTACCAAATGATAGGTAGATCTCAGAGGCATTAGAATCACTACTGTATACTTCTTTTTGCATGGGTAAGGTATTATTCTCTGCAAAGCTTCCCGCGCAGTGGTTGGCGACAGAGACTTCCGAACATTCAAACGTGCTTCATCTTGTATCTGCACAAAAAGATGAACCAGCAAGTGACATGAGACCAGAGTTCAGCCATACCATGGTGCATGACAACACTGCGCCAGTCTTTTTGCAGCACTGCATGAGTATTTCTCCCCTAACCACAGCATGAGATCCAAGCAGTTTCCAACTGAAACTCATGTCCAAAATGGCTTTAGGAATCCAAAAAAGTTACTTAACAAGGTCTTTATTTCTCATTCAAAACCAGTCTCGAGGACGGCAGTATTCTGGAAACCTTGGGAAAGGGGAAGGAAAGAGACAGGTGTACAGGCTACTGGCTACATTTTTTCTTTTTCTACATTAGCTTCAAGATCGGTAATCACTAAAATATTTCAGCCCTCCAGCGTTCTCACTTAAAATGATTTTCCCAAGCTACCTCGACATAAAATTGTTAAACTAAGAATCCTAACAGGAGATTTTAGTAGGCCAAATTCATTGGGAAAATATGATACTGTACAAAGTTTGATGCAAAGCTAGAAATGAACCAACCTCAAAAGAGGAAACGAGATCACCAGAATAATTTCTTGACTGATAACTTCTCAAAATCCGTTCCAGCCAGTAGTAGTTCTCCTGATATGTAAAGAGAACTTTGAAAATTTATACAGGATGACGAACACCATGTTGCCATATTGGATAGAAGAATACTAGACATTTGCAGCATTTTAGGATATAATCAGGAGAGATGCATATATGTCCAATATGAATGATGCATACCTGCAGGCCATTTTCATGGGCTCTTTGCTCAATTTCGAGTATAGATGAAATATCCTGATCAGAAGGCCCCTCTTCCTGAAGACGCAGGAGTTCCTCCAATGCAAAATCAACCTGTAAACCAAAACAAATTTTGATATTGATATCTGATGATCAGCGTTTATCTGCTGCATTGAACAGAGACCGAATGAAAGCCAAAAAACGTACCAGCTTTTTGGAGATGTAAGGATCACAAGAGAAATTTATGCTAATGTCTCCACGGACATCGCCAGTTCTTGAGGGTTTGTTACCACCAAGGAATACAGACACACCAGCCGAATAAATCTATTGCATTTCCAGCAGAAGAAACAAGGTTAGATGAAAAGTAGTGGAGTAGTAAGTGGGTGTGCCCAGAGATGCAACAAACCTGCCCATGTTTGAAGCGCAAAACTTGCATCATCTTCATCTCCAGAAGCTTGCTCAGAAATCCAACAAAATGTATCTCTTCATTCTGGGGCACATTACAGACAGAAAGTTCATAATTTTAGTGCATTGGTAGAGAGTGGCATCATCAAGATCTCATGAAAGATTTGGTAAAAGCATGTCATACCATGGTTCCATTCTTCAGCTCGACTGGAAAGCTGAGCTGCACTGAACACTGTGCTTCAACCATAGGACTACGAACAACTTCCCTGGGTAATTTTAGCACAACAATGAATAACAGGAAATTTAATGTTACCCCATTCTTCTACCAATGCGATGACTTAGTCTTCTCATTTGTTAATACTTGCGTAGTAAAGTCACCAACACACCCAACTATACTTAGCTTCTTTTTTTTATTTTCTTCTTATTTATCCATTTTAATCTCCCCCAATCCACCAGTGTTCTACTTGTGTTACGTTCCATTCTTTTATTCTCTTTTTTCCTTGTCCCTGGATATCTTCTCTTCAATAACACATACGTAAACAACAGAATTCAACATTCAATACTACTTCTCAAGGAGCTTCATATACCGGCTTGACCGACTAGCTTAGGACTACAATGAAAAATAGTTGATACGTCTCCTTGCAACCGATTGACTAGAAAGTACGAGGGTCAACAATTTCTGTAACAATCTTGTAAGCAAGACGACGAATCCCAGCCCAATACTTTTTGTTTCAAAAAATTTCCACTCGCCTAGATTGATCAAATAGAGCTCATTAATTCCACTCAGATTTGCAGCATCAGGTTCATTGACTTTAAATTCCCAACCAGAGTTGAATTTGATTTATGGAAGTACAAGCTCAAGAATGAGATCTACCTTACTATCTTTTCGGGGAATTTGAATGGCAACCCATTGAGCTCATCACGGCTGAACTTCATGACTGGAGTTGGAGGTCTAGGTATTCCACCCTGCATAACGCCGACAATTAACATGCATATACAATGAGATCGATTGAAAAACCTTTTGGGCGTGCTGCATCATCTCACCAGATATTGCAGTATCAAGGGGCGTGCAATCTCAGGGTCAATTTTGCCAACAATGACGATGGTGAAGGTCGATGGATCCTTGAAGCAGTTGTTGAAATAGCGACAAGCCACATTAGGATCTACCTTTTCGAGGTCATTAATTCGTATTGGCTGGATAGAAATGGTTGCAGAGTGATAAGTCAATCGGCTATATTCCTAGATACAGAATTAGCAAGGAAGATACAAACAGAAACCCACCCTAAAAAAATAAGAACTTCCATAGTTAACCTCCCTCACACGGTTTGCAAATGCTGTGTAAGGATCTCTCTCCTGAGCATGAACAGCTTCTTTAGCCATTTCCATCACTACTCTGACTTCATCTCCTGGCTCCACAGTTGTGGTAAACAGTTGATATACAAGCTGCAAAAAGCATGCAGTTGGGCATCAGAGCTAACAACATAGTCCAAATCCTAGGCTATGAGAGTATGCAAAATCATATCATCTTTGAGATTACGTCTAACTTTCATCCTTCCCATTCAAGGAAAGAGTATGTTTGTCTTCCATAGTAATAACAAGAACCAATATTTTAACACCGGTACCTGGTTACCACACCCATAACACCACACACTCTTGTATATATTTATGCTATACTTCGCCAGCATCCATGAGCTATGATCCATTGTACATGTTCTTTAAACTTTTCAAAGCACTATACCCTCAGCCAGTAAAGAATGTCCTCGAATTTATGACTTAGTCAACATGACTCCGATGGTGCACCTTGTCAGACACGACAAATGAGTGCTGCACCTAAAACGAAAGGCCAGGGCCAGCCTCTTAGCAACTAACATGAAGAACCAAACCTGTAGCGCAATTTCTAGGTCTGTTGGCGAACAATCACCAGAGAAAGTTCTCATGTATGCTCCGAGCTTCGTTCCAACTTCAGCCCTCTTACCAGCAAGGATATCCATTAGGACTGACGGTTTGTAGCCAAATACACCTATTTCTCCAGCAATAGTTGATCCCATTGAGCATGAAAAATAATCAACCTCTGGCAGCTCAGAAAGGCCTCCATATGCAAATCCTGAAAAAGTAACCTACTGAAAGAAATTCTTACTAAGCATTTCAATTATTGAAATAAATAACGATTCTGTGAGGGGAACTATGGATATATACTACAGGAGGAGATCAAATTAGAAGATTTCATCAGGCTAGCCAATAAATCATAGTTTGAAATGTAACCACATACTCGCACGATTCGATATGGTAATCTTGATAATCTTATTACAAAAAGATTCAAAACCAAGAGATTGCGGCACCTGATCATCAAGGAAGTCCGTCTGCTTATAACAAACTCTCATCCCATTTGATAGAATCAGCTCAGAGACCCCGATATTTAGATACTCAGATTGATGAATAATACTCCTATTAAAAGCCAGTACAAATTAAAATGATAGAGTTAGTCAAAAGGGAAAAGCTGATCCAAAATGGGGGAATAGCAAGCAATAGTTTAGCAAAAAAATGCATCCGTTCAAGCTATTGAGACCTGAAGAATAGGATTGTACCCAGGATCTGGATGAACACTGATGATTTCTTCAGGGATATGCTCCTCATCCCAAGCTGAAATGCTCTCCGCTTCTTCAAGAGAAGTTACTTTTGAGACAACCCTCTTGAGGTCATCTACTGTCACGGATGCATGAGGTTCAATTGTCTTTATTACACAATTGCATGTTGTTCGGAGTTTCTCAGCATACTTTGATATTTCAGAGGCTAAGATAGCTGTAAACGAAGTACAATTTATGGTTTAGCAGCAAAAGACAACATGGGGAAGACAAAGATTCAGATGAAGAATCTTAATCGGTAAAAATATGAAGCACACACTCACAAGGTAAAAGTGTCTTCTGAAGTTGCGCCTCAAACTCTATGCCAACAACAGGTTCATCGTGAAGGAAATGCTGAAAAAATAA
>JAOVYX010022550.1:0-14481 GCA_035668315.1 Drosera spatulata
CTTTCAACACCAAGCAAGTACCTGTTAATCCTGTTCCGCTACCTGCAATTAACCTGCCTGGTAACCTAGGAAATTGCATGGTTGTACCTAGTAACCAGTCCGCTGTATCAGATGGAGCTGCTAGGGCTGCTGCTATAGCAGCTGCAATGAACTTGCATAACAATTTAGCAAAGCTTCAGGCTGATGCAATGGGTGACCATTATGAAGCGGAGTTGGAGATCAATGATTTCCCGCAGAGCGCTCGCTGGAAAGTGACCCACAAGGAAACTTTGGGTCCTATATCAGAGTGGACTGGAGCTGCAATCACTACGAGGGGGCAACATTTTCTGCCAGGGAAGATCCCGGCACCAGGAGAACGCAAGCTATACCTGTTTATTGAGGGGCCAACGGAGCAATCGGTGAAGAAAGCCAAGGCAGAACTGAAACGGACGTTGGAGGAAATCACAATGAATTCCACCAGTCTTCCTGGAGCTGCTCAACCAGGCAGGTATTCTGTTCTGTGAAAAATAAAAGAACTCTTGCGTTTATAATGCTATCATGGGCTGTCATTTGCTAGCACATTTGTTTGTAACAGTACTGTTTCAGATTCTGTGTTCTTATTCTTTTGTTGGGACTGTATACTCTATTAATGTTCTTGATACTTGATGATAGAGAGCAGCAGATACTGTTTTGGTCTATGAAGCTAATTATCCTGTCATTTTGGTACTTTTGTTTACTAGTTATGAGTGATCGTCCCTGTTTTGATTTCCTTTTTTTTTTTCCCTATCTTTCTCCTTCAATTCCTGTGGCCCGAGTGACGATCTGAAGCTGTTTAAGACTTCCCTGGATTACCACGCAGCAAAGAAGATACCTGTCATCATTTGGGTAACGTCCATCCGGCAGTATTACTTTGGATATAGCTATTAGTTTTGATCTTCTTTGTCGATATTTTACGATTTTCATATATTAGATCTCACCGGGTCTTGTTGTTTTTGATGATTGTAGGGTTTGTTCCGCCAAACAGAAGCTTTTTCTTCCTTATAGCTTGTGCTTGAATTTTGTTTCAACTAACATGTGCAGATGTGATGGTGTTTCCCCTTCTTGTGTAGTATACGAAATCGATATCAGGTCGAAATTGTTTGAAGTTACCTGTTATCGATGCGTTTAGATTTATACCACCTTCCACTGATGAAGTTCGTCTGGTCTGATGATCTTTGTTGTCCCATTGTCCCTTCAGTTCTAGTTTTAAATTCCCTTGTAGCTAATCATCGAATCAAACAGTGATGATGGGTTTTCTTCGAGTTAAGCTACATGCGTCCTATGCTACCATCTTTTTGAGAGCCGGAGTAGATGGGTTTTCTTTGAGTTATATGGAGCAGATCTCCACATGGTTTGGATGATCGATTAAGCTTGAAAGCAGTGGCGATATATGCCTTTGTTGACGGTTTGCTCGAAAATATTTCTAGGTTGTGAGCGTTCCATGAATCTTCTAGGTTGTGACAGATTCATTGTCGTGAGGTTGCGTTGTAGTTAGGAGTCTATGTTTCAGCCTCATTGGCTCTTCTGTCGTGGAGTATGTTAGTGACTTGCCGATAGTATACAACCTCTATGAGGCGCTGAAACCAAGTACTTCTTTCAAGAGATAATCTGTCAATTCAATATAGGTTTGTGTCATAGCTTAACTGTGAGTTCTTTAAAGTGGATCGGTCGCTCGCTTCTTTCATACCTTGTGTCGCTGCTGAATGCCTGAACGTGATAGGGTGGATCGTGTAATTCAGATAGGAAACTCAGCACAAGATTCAAACAATATCCAATCCGCATCTCCAAGCGCTTACCAGCATACGTAGAGATGACACTTCGAGCGGATTGATTTTTTCATGCGATAAGGATACGACCTTTATCCACACCTTGACTCGAGAAATGAGAAACAACATATAGAAACTCTGATTCAAAGGTTACAATCACATCATAATTTGGCATTGGAAGCATCCGATCTTTCGCATTGTCCCGTGGACATTTGCATCAGTAAAATCACACAAGAGGGTTTTCCCAACAAAGACTCTCCTAATCTTCTTCCTATCTGCTACACAAGAAGTGATGATCAAATTTCTTGATTCAATGAAGATTAACATGACAAATATGTCGTGTTCTATGAGTCTCCTAAGGCAGCAAAGCCACCACCCTTCATCATCTGCTTGAACTCCTTGTAATCGACCATGCCGTCTCCATCGACATCCACCTTCATGATCATCTTTTTGCAGTCCTCTATCGTTCTCCCTTGTTTCAACCCCAACGACGACAACACTGACCTCAACTCCTCCACGGTGATGAACCCATCCCCGTTCTGATCAAACACGTTGAATGCCTCCCTTATGTCCTCCTCCTCGTCCCTCTCGTCCATTATCGTCTTGTACAACGCCCCAAACTCGTCTATGTCCACAAACCCGTCCCCATTGACGTCTATCTTGTCGATCATCTGTGACAGGTCCTTGTCGGAAATGTGGATCCCGAGGTTCCTCAACGAGTCGCTCAGCTCCTTCTTCGTGATCTTCCCGTCTCCGTTCCTGTCAAACATCTGGAACACCCTCTTTAGCTCCGCTGGATCCATGGCCCCCTCCGTCTCCTCCTCGAACAAAAACTCTTCTAAAAAAATTTCGTACGTGGAGGATTAAAAATGAAGGATCTATCTAATGTTTTTCTACGTCGGGGCTCAAGCTGTGGGGATGCTTGGGCCGCGATGGCATACAAGGAGCGGGGCGACGACGGACAGAGGGCGGTAAAGAAGAAAGAACAATGAGGGAGGGGAAATCTATATGGTAGGAAATGATGGAAAAGAAGTGAAAGAATGGCTTCCAAGAATAACGTAGGGTGGGTGCTTTTATAGTGAACCAATAGAAGAGTTGGATTTTGGGGGTTGAGAAACGGTCCAGTTTTGTGAGTTGTCTTTGACAGGGATTTTTCTCATTTTTGTAATTTGTAACGTGGAGTGGATGGCTTTTTTGGTTGTGTTGTTGAGTTCCATGATGGTTGGAGGTGGTCAATATGTTGCTATTTTGATTAGGTCTTCTTTGGAGTATAGAAGACTAGAATGAGTGAATAGGTCCTAAGTTCCTAACCATACCCCAAAAGTGAATAGGTCCTCTTGGAAAGGGAAGGGAGGTCATTTTATTAGACAAAGATTGCTTCTTTCGTTTATTTGTCAAGCTTGTTGTAAGAAATTCTCTATAAGACGGATGAATTTAGGATATCTATCATTAGAACATGCCGACATGATGAGAGAATTCTTGATATGAGTGTACGATACAATATCCCTTTCATTTTCCTCCTCGAACAATTGAAAGAGGCTTAGCTCATTATTTGTTACCAGGGCATAACTATATTTCTAACTTTATGTATCATTAGCATCTATTGAACGGTTTGTTTGTTGTATTGGATCCTGAATAAGGAACTATTGAACTCATATTTGTTTCAATTATCAAAAAAAAAAAAAAAAAAGAAAAAAAGAAAAAAATATCATTAGCATCTTATACAAATTGAATCTCAAGTCCGGCGAACAATGTACACAATACAATGTTGCTCAAAAGAGTTCTTTCATAGCATGAGCAACTAGGTTGTCTGCCTCCATATGACGCATGAAGCTGTTAGGCACAAATTGGAGCCTACACGCAACCGGGAGACTGATGGTGATGAGTTATGTTTGACGTCTACAAATACAACTTCTGTAAGATGGTTCGAAGTGATTGAAAATGCTATAGACAGAAGCTTGTTAATTCTCATCCGTAAACAATGTAGTAGCTCTAGAAATCTATCGTATAACAACAGGTGAAAACAAACGGAAGATGCTTCCTGAGTTGGTGCAAAAAGATATTGAGATCGAAACAACAGATACAATAGGATCCTCCACAAAGAAATCCAGATTCAAGTCGGATCCACCAAAATCTCACGCCAAAAGCACACCACTGCAGGAATTCGCCTTCCCATAAAAGCAAATCCCCTCTGAGGGGAAAAAAAGCGCATCAAGGCAAGCATAACAACCAGGGACAACGACCACCCAATAGCATCATTCAAATCCCCTCCAGATAACACAATCTATAGAAGCTTTTCCTGGTCAATAGAAGCCGAGTCCTGCAACGCATTGCAGCTCAAGAGGTGGCACGCCCCAGCCGAAATCTGAGAGTGAGGGGAAAAAAGTTTTGCATGATATCAAAGCATACCTGACACATTATTGGGAGAAAGAATCAACGGTGGATGCAACGGCACAGGGATTAGTGAGTCATCTTCATTCACACAACGGGATAACATCGATCATGAAAACCAGACGGATGTTCAAAACTATTGGTTGACATAGATGACCTCTTGAATGTAGTATGTAGCAGGACAATCCAATGGAGTTCTAGAATAGTAGTATAGCTGAAGGTTGCGTGGGATGAAAAAGTGCTCAGTTTATCAGCAAACTGGTTGTCTCACCTTAGGTTCCAATGTATGGAGATAGATATACGTTGCTTAACTCAGGGTACCTGTTTGTCACGGACGAGCTAATTTATGAAGTTCTCCTTGGAGAATTGTCTAGAATTCTTCACACTTCTCTAGAATGTTCTTGGATGTTTTACGGTGTTCTAGGAAGTTTTATACTTCTCTAGGAGGTCAAATTGTCTAGAGTTCTCTAGAATCATCTAGGATTTTCTAGATTAATCTTGAGAGGTAGAGAGAGTTCTAGACAACTCTAGAGTTTTTCTAGTTAGGAAGTAGTTTCTAGAGAATTCTTGTAAATATTTAGGAGGAGAAGTATATAGAAGAGACTAGACCACAAAGTCTAGATCCTTCTATGAGGTTGTATATAAAGGGATGCAAGGCTCATTTGCCAAACATCCCACATTCCATAAACTCTCAAAGCATTTTCAAGCCTTCAAGTGCTCTCAATACAAGCTTGTTTCTAAGTCCAAACTCTCTTGTGTTCTCAAGTATCGCCTTTGGATGACGAGTAAAGCTGAACTCAAGCGAAGAAGTGAGTAGTTTGAGTGTCGCACGGATAGTGAAAATTTATCCCCAGTAACGCCTAGTACTCATCTACCTACTATACTCCTAGAAACCTCCCATTGTATCAGCCACTACTTCATCAGCTGCTGTTGTTCGTAGATTATACTAAGCAGCTAAAACAGAATCCGACTCCACTGAGCTACATCTAGAAGAGATCGGCTATCTCATCAGCTCCACCAAAAACCAGATTCAACGACAGGAGAATATGATGGCAACTTGTATAGAAGAATTCTGAAACATGGAAATATGATTTGCTTGACAACAAGGTGCTATGATAAAACAAGAAGGTGTTCCATGAGCAAGCGAAAAGAAAGATCTGAGTAAAGGGGAGGAAAGAGAACTGAAAAGCAAGAAGATGGAGCATAAGAAGAAAGGGCAGTGAAGGAATTCACTTGAGGGTACAAGCGGAAAAACAACTAGGGAAGAAAAAAGAGGTTTGATGCAGTAAACAAGAATAATAGTGCTAATTCACTTAATTCGACCATCGATTATCAATGCTCACTTCGCGATATCCTAGTATGTGTTAAAATACAAGGAAAGGAAAACCAAACTAAGCCACTTTTGATTTAAAGCTGCTCAACTAGACCAAAGAGATTTGCTGAAAAGCAAGAAGTGACTATCGTAAGCAATCCTCATCTGAGAAATCATAGGGGAGAGAAAGTTCTTCAATCTTTGATCAAAATATGAGGTCTCTGCATTTTAACCGAATCCTACATATTCCAAAGTAAGAAAGAAAGACAGCTAAAAACCTAGTTGAATTAAATCCAAAGCTTTTTGGATGAAACTAGCGGAAATAAATCCAGAACCAGAGCTAGGATCTAATGTTTGGGATCAAGACTTCTTTCTAAATCACTTCACCCTTGTTCTCTATCCGATACCTTTGCAACTATCTATGCTACAATCATCTCCATAGAGGTTCATTCCATCTTCAAATCGTATAAGTTCTGGGTATGAACACAACAAATGGATTATAAAACCATTTGAGCCTATTTGGTAGTACTTGGTAATAGCTCAGGTCATCTATTTAGGTTCCTCATAACCAAATGCAAACTCCACTCCAATGTCCATGATCACAAACAAGATTTTCCACTTGGTTATCCCCAAGCTATGCGAAACGAAAATTCAGAACTTATGCCTTAGATGCCTTGCATTCCCTACTCCAAAACTAATAATCTTCAATAAGCAATCAATCGCAAAGAAATCTCATCCCGGCATTCGCTAATCAAAGGAGATCAATTCAAATCCTCAATCTATCATAAAACATCAAGCAATCACACCAAATCACACTCGATTGGACAATGCAACACTTGGAAGAATTCATTCAACATCAATTTGTAAATCGACAACAAAGTCATTTGCCAAACACTGACAACACAATCAAACAGAGCATTAAAATTTCGCATCGGAGTGCCAATTATCATCTCTTATTCCAACATCAATGAAAACAGGATTCCTCGAAACCCTAGAAATCACTCACTCACAAATCACGGGACATCCCAGGCCTTAGGCTCCGGCACAGCCACAACCATGCCCTCCATCTCCTTCTCCACAACAACCTGACACGCGAGCCTTGCGTGGCGATTGAGCTCCCTCGATCTCGCATTCCTCCTGAGAACATACTCCTCCTCGTAGGTCGCCCTGGGGAGCTTCTCCATCCACTCGGTGGCGATGTGGACCTCGCACTCCGCCGAACACGCCTCGATCTCCTCAAGCCGATGCGATGCCTGGTCGATGAGCCCGTGGTTCGTTAGGGCTTTGAGTAGGGTTTGGCCGGACATGCCGATCAGGGATCGTTTGTGGCCGTCGGGGTCGATCGCGTAGAGATTGACCATGCGATCGGAGACCTTGGCGGAGTGGGAGGGGATGGTGGTGGTGGTGCGGGTGGTGAGGGCGGTGGCGCTGTGGAGGTGGGTGGTGAGGCGCCGGAGTCCGGCGAGTGCCATTTTTGGGGGAAAATGGAGTTGTGAGAATGTGGGGGAATAAAAGGGAATACGACGTCGATCAAGCTTTGCCCCTCAAGATGCATATTCAACAATAAACAATACTCCCTCTGTTTCGAAGGGAAGAATAATAGTCGATAATGTCATGTTCTGTCCATCTTCTCTAAGTGGATATGAAAGGAAAAATATAAGCCCAAGACATCTAATTAAGATACATATAAGAAAGACATATGACATGATTACTTGGAGTTTTAATATATGTTGAAGCTGTTTATTTTCTAATGAAGTTTATAGATCGTGATTTGGAGTCATAAATATTAAGATATAAATCAAAACGTACGATTTATAAATAACGATTTAAAAATCATATTTATTAAGACGAGATTTATCTTCCATCGTGACGATTAAATATTATTTTTTAAATAATTATTATAAAATATTAATAATAATTTAAATTATGTATTTAATTTAACATTAATGACATAAATTTTTTACGTTCTTTTTTTTTTTGTCAATTTATGGAACGAAAATTCTTCAAAATACATTTTGAATGGTGCAATGACTAATGATGCTACTTATAATATGAGACAGAAAAAATATGTAAAAGTTAAAATACCAATGAAATCGATGGAGTATTTTTATATCATCACATAACAAAGAAACTAAGAGTAAAAAATTAGTTAATCGCACACCCTCCAACACGAAAAGTGAAACACTATTTATATTTCACAACGATTTTTTATATTTTTTTATTATAAAAATTATAAAATTCATTTTTAAAAGATTGATGTTCCATATCTTACCACCTTATAGCTTGACGAAGGTCTCACAAAATAATTTTATCTATTTATATATATAATAGATTTTATCATCGTTATAATGAATCCAACTATCTCTTCATAGAATTGAGAAAGATTTCATTCCCAAATAAATTTGATTCAAGTTCCGCTTAGTCACGAAAAGGCCACTTCCGTTTGATCAGTATGCACTTTGCCAATAACCCAAACTTATCTACAATCTGAACCCAAAAAGTAGAATCATCTGATCCGAGTATGGCTACACATATTGAAGCTGATCGGGCACTCTTCCTCAAAAAGCATCCCCATTGTTTCCTCCTAACATCTGGTTTGAAGATGTTTATTAATGGCAAAGCACAACCGAGGAAAATGGCTAAGCTTTTCAGGTATCTCCTCGGAACACTATCAACAGCATCGACCAGCAATGCAGAAAGGCTTGGGATCAACTTTCAAAGGCCTATCGAGGACCATATCAACCACCACCTCAGCAGTTCCAAGAGCCTGAGAATCACACAAAAGCACCATTAAGAACTTGTTGAAGCATAGCTAATGGAGGCGATGATATTCTAGCCATGAGCCTATCCGTTGGCTATTATCCAACATAACTTTCTACCCAACATGAGTTCCGATTATTAATCCGTGTACCCAAGAGCTAACCCAGAACAGATTACAAAGGTAAATGACTCGAATTTCACGTTGTAGAAAAAGGGGACATAGTTACCATGCTGAGTCCTCCTCCTTCATGTCCAGTCGCGAGGAAGACGTTCGGCAAGGCAGGAACGGGCCCAATTACCGGCTTTCCATCAGGCACTGAGACATATCAATATCAAGATAGTCATCAACTTCACCATACAAATCCAAAAATGGGGAACTCATAACCTGCACAAATGTGCAATGCAATAGGGGGATGACTTTGACATACTGTAAGGGCGCAATCCTATTCTAACTTTTCTTTGTTCCTTGAAGCTTGCAACTGAGAATTCCTTTAGAGCAGGAAAGAACGCTTGAGCATGCTGCCATATACGGTCGACAATTCCGGCATCTAATTCAGTGTCAAACCCAGCAAGCTGCCTGCTGCTCCCTGAATATCACACCAGATGTCCATCACTGAGAAACATACAAGAGAACATACACTGCTACAATCTCTGTCGGATACTTCAAATGAATGTCAAGTCAATATTACCAATAAGAAGATTCCCCTTTGCATCTAGTGTGGCCGTCATTGAAATTGATAGGGAATGATCATTATCAATAGCTCCGGGAGGGGATATCCTTTGGTGATTAACATACCCTACTTCCATAACACCATGGTTCAGCCTGAGGAAATTGAAGTTCTCCAACATGAGCAGATATCCCTGTTATCCAAGTCACAGATAATTAACAACATAAGCAATAAGGATACCCACGTGGAAGAACAAGTACTACACCTTGTTCATAATTGACCTCGCATTTTTGGCCTCTCAATACGAAGTACTGCAACAAATATTCTACACTAATTCGACACTGATCAAACTAAGATGGGAGTAGCCAAATTGCATCATTGCGGGCACAAAAATAAGGAGCCTCTGGCTTTAACACCTTTCGTGGCTGTACGGGGACATCCAATACACAATCAGATTCGCCAATCAACTCACGCATGAGTACTCCACTCCAGCATCCTGCAGCAACAATAATAGCTTTCTTGCCATACAGTGCGTTCTTTTCTGTTCTAATACCTTCCACCTTCCCTTGGCTACTAGACCTGCAAAGCATGTCGTAGCAATGAATCTACCTTCATTTGCACTTGCTGGGAAGGAAAAAGCATGGAATATAAATTTGTACAGCATGACAGACCTTAACAAACATACAGCTGGATCTTGATAAAATTCAGCATATCTACCTT
Source organism: Drosera spatulata (assembly GCA_035668315.1). Taxonomy (NCBI): domain Eukaryota; kingdom Viridiplantae; phylum Streptophyta; class Magnoliopsida; order Caryophyllales; family Droseraceae; genus Drosera; species Drosera spatulata. Next base: position 9,636 of record JAOVYX010022550.1, read on the forward strand.
GTGATTCAAATAGACGGTTACCCTGGAGGTCAGCCAACCAAGCTCATTAGTATATATATATGGTGACAGTATTTCAAAGTAGCTAATGAAACATCATCACATTGGATATTCTGTCAATATTAATTACGAGGTTACGATGCAGAACCTAAGCAGATATCCCCTTGCCCAATCAGGATGTGCACCTTTTCCATAAATGCTACCGTTCTGTAAGCATCCAATTGGCAGTCATCGGGCAGGAAGGCACCACAGCCTTCTCTCCCAACTGCAAGTTCTGGTTCCTCTCGCTCAAGATCACTGCTGGACATGAAATGTGCCTCTATGCCAGCTGCCGATAGTTCCTGCACCCTCTTCTTCAACTGATCCGACTCTTCAGTTGTTTTACCCACTAACAGGCTACCTTAAGGAGCAAGGACACAAATCATTACATGTTTGAACCTGTAATGCACCAAAAGGAGCAACGACAATTTGCTTCCTTACCCTAGCTCTATGCTGTTTTTCTTTCAATCTACTTCAAAGACTAGCAAGTTGAAAATTTGCAAACGTTCCCTTTCTTGGGACTATGCGTTGGCCATCGAACTCCTGGGATTATCATTTGCCTCGGCAAATTTATGTGTAGTTACTCCTGGATTTCTGTTAGATTTACCTTGCAGCTAGCAAATATCTCATATCAGCAATACGCAAATCAGAAAGTCATGCCTTTGTCCTTTGCTAGTCTAATTCGTCGAATGAAGATGCCACACAACCCATAGCCTAACAGTCACCGACTAAATATCACTTTCTACTAAGCATGCTAACATTCAGAAAAACAGCAAGCACTCAAGAGATCAAGTGCAGGAAAACAAAGATCTTGATTACCTGTTTTCTTCCAGCCTAGTTCTTTCAGAGGATCCTCAATATTTTCAGCCAGCATTTGCCATAACCTTTGGCTTCTCATTGCTAGATCCCAAATGTCAGTACCAGGCGTTTTGTGAACCATCCATAAATAACCCTGCCCTGTGATGCCGCACCATATCACTCAGAACGAGGTAAAGAAATAAAAGAAAGGTAGCTAATGCAAAAGTAGAATGAAGAGGAAACAGATATATAAGTACTTAATACAAATATCAAATGCCATCTGTTCTGAATTTTGATTAGGGGGAAAACCCCAGGAGCAGATATACACGCAACTTAGACAAAAGGAAACAAATGTTCACTTTAGAAGTACCGGGATGAACACTCATGCATGCACAAGTGGGAAGCCCAAAAGCTATACCAAAAAAGATGAGAGGCTTAAATGTGATTAACAAATATATATAAATGTGTTATAAAATAAAATGAAGACTAATTTAATAACTCGAAAGCCACTACCTCGATTTCCCTTCTTTCTCTGCCTCCTTTCTTCTTCTTATTGAGAAAAATGGGTGACATTACAAGAAAAAGGAACCCTTTTTATAGTCCAAGAGAGACAGAGGAGAAAAATAAAGTCTCCTGACATGCCATCTCAAACTATGCAAGCAGATCCTATATGAACAGCGCCAAACGGTGCAAGCAAGCCCCACATGGGGTAACAAAATAGTAAATGGTAAGAAGAATACACAGAAAATTAAGATATAGATAACATTTACATTTATTTCTTAACACTCCCTCTTGAATGTACCTAATACTTCAAGTGGGACTACATCGTTAAAACCATACCACAAAAAACGTAATGGGATAAAAACTAGGACGAAGAAAAAGAGCATAATCTCCCTCTTAAGCCAAACCTCTTTACTCTTTAGAATTTTGTTGAAGAAGATTCTTAAATTTATGCTTGCCAATCTTAACTCGAAGCTTCCAAAAGTGTACTCCCTCCGTCTCAATAAAATTACAACCAATTGACTTGACACAATAACTTAGGGGAGTGTTGAATTTAGAAGGAATAACCAAATTGTCCTTTGAATGATGTGAGTGAGAGGAATAAAAAAAAGAAAAAGAGTGAAGAAGATAGTGGGATGAGTTGATGTTATATAAAATAAAAAAATACTGATGTTTTGATATTTTTATAGGTAAAAAGATTTCAAATAAAATAATGCAATTTTTGTGGGACATCCTAAAAAAAAGTCTTGTGATTTTATTGGGACAAAGGGAGTACTTGATAATGCTTCTATAAACAGGTCAACCAAGTTATCACTTGAGCGTATTTACTTCACATCAATGTATCCATCTGTTTTAAGATCATAAGTGTAGAAGAATTTTGGTGAGATGTGCTTCGTTCTGTCATCTTTGATGTATCCTTATCCGAGCTATGCGATATAGACAACGTTGTCTTCATAAAGTGTAGCGGGAGTTCCTCTGATAGACGATAAGCCATGACTCTTGGATATGTTGAATCATTGATCTCAAAGATACATATTATCGACTTGATTCATGTATTATTATGAGTTCTGAATGATTCGAAGACATTGCTGTGACAGTCTGTTTTACTGATCGCCAAGATATAGTAGTATCACAATAAGTAAACACATATCTCATATGTGATTTTGTTTTGTGAGGGTCGGACAAATATCCGACATCAACATATCCAATCAATGTAAACTTCGTTCCTTTAGATATAACAATCCCATATCAATATATTCTCGAAGATAGCGCATGACATGTCAGACTCCATTCCAATGCCTCCTCGTAGGTGCAGAGATATGCCTAGCAAATAGGTTAACAAAAAATACAATATCCGATCTTGTACAATTTAAAAGATACATTAATGCCTCAATTGCACTTCGGTAGGGAACTTTTGGTCCAAAAATTCGTTGTCCCTCTTCTGGAGGTCGAATTTCGTCTTTCTTAACATCCAATGGACCAACAATCATTGGAGGTGTTAAAGAATGGACATTATCCATATAAAATTGATATAGTACTCTTTTCGTGTAGGTTGATTGATAAATGAATATTCCGGATGATAAATGCTCAACTTATATTCCTAGGTAGAATTTTGTTCCTCCAAGGTCTTTCATTTCGAATTCTCTATTCAAAAGTTGAGACATTGTAATTAGCTCGTCTGGAGTACCTATCATGTTTAGATCATCCACATACACATCAATAATAGCAAAATCGTTATTTTAATAAAGACATATGGACATACTAAATCATTTGTATATCTATTTCGGATAATGTATTCACTTAATTGATTGTACCACATGCGACCAGATTATTTCAATCCATACAATGATCTCTGTAACCTAACAGAATTTAATTAGTTAAGCATTTGTGCTTCAGGCACCTTGAATCATTCGGGGATTTTCATATAAATCTCGATATCAAAGGATCCATATAAGTATGTATTAACAACATCCATTAATTTGATTTCCAAACCTTTCATAGTTGCCATACTTATGAGGAAACCAAATGTCCGACAAAATCAAACCCTAGAAAGTAACCCAAATGATCAACAAAAACACCTTAGTTCAATCATCATCATCAAGTAATCGATTCCAACCAAAGAGCAAATTAAACAAAACCCCATAAGAAAAAATCAACAAAAACATAGAATTTAATCAAATTTCAAAAAACCCACCTAACAAATACATTAATCAATTGATTCTTCTTCCTTGCATTTTGGCATGAACACAGAATCGAAACAAAACGATTCGTTGATTTCCAAATTGGATAATTTGATGACCCAAATAGATCAATGGTATCCACGTAATCGTTTTCACCGTGTGGTGTGACAATTGGTGTGGAAAATTACTTCTGATTCTAAGTTGAAATATTTTGACCAAAGATTAACATTTTCCAACATGATTTTTGTAAGTAAGAGTATAAGAAACTTTTAAAAGAATATAAGTATTTTAGAAGACACGTAACAAGATTTGGTGTATTTTATTATTGATGGTTCAACTTCGTAGCAATCAACCTTGTTATGAAATCAAGATAGAACTCAATCCAGAACCGGAATCCGATTTCCTCTTTTGTAATTGAACCTAAGATCCATTTGAATTAAATATTTTAACCAAAATATTCTATATGCCAACAAACATGAATCTATTTAACCTGATATATATCCTTTGTTCTCTAATCTCTATCGATCATCCTCGCAATATGCCTCAGGGCTTCGGTCCTATGTTAGACAAGAAACAATGACAGATAAGAAATGGAATAAAATCTTTGATCCTGTCAATACATCACCCAAAGTCCTCCTCCTTGGAATCCTTCACCGTTGCCACGGGAGAAGAAGAGTAGATTTAACATCAACGAGAAATATGTCTAAGTGGTGAAGAACTTAGATGACGCTTTCAATGAGGTGATGGATGACAACTGGAAAGAGAAACAAGTTACTGTTCATGGATTCACGGATTCATGAATGATATTAGTTGCCTAATTAGTTCATTTGATACATTTATTAGTTCAATCAACGATGTTTTGGATCTTTTGTCGGAACTTATAAGTGGATTTGTATACTCTTTCAAAGAGCTTTTCTTAAGAATTGGTGAGATTTTGTAAAGTCGTACGCAGTATTTTAGATCTCATGATGGAAATGATATTGAATTCGTGACTGTAAACACCATTGGTGTTTCCTCATGCAACGATATTTTTAACATCGGACTTGTATATTTACGACAAGATTTCTATTTTAGTCACCATCTTTTATTTTTTTCATCATTATTATAATCATAACCATCTTTTACATACCATCATAACCATCTGATACCAAAAAGTAGCCAGGTTTCGTATATGAGTAAGGAGACAAGAACATTTAATAAAGGTAATGAAGATTTTTAAAATAGAAAGAACAACAATAAAAGAAGATAAAAATCACATACATACATACATACATACATACATACATACATATATATATATATATATATACATACATACATACATACATATA
>JAOVYX010022551.1:0-2500 GCA_035668315.1 Drosera spatulata
TTATTGATTTCTTGATTTTTGATCTTTTCCATTCTTTTTTCTTTTTTTTTTTTTCAATTTCATTTTTGAATTCAAAAATTTTCATTTTTGGGTGTAGTAGAATCCAATTCTACTTGTGATTCTATTCAATTGGCGGAAAATAAAAATAGAGTGTATAAACAGAAGTTCTTTTGATTATTCGAACACACCAACTAGTTACGAAATCACATTAATAGCTTCTACTCGTGCCCTCGCTCGTCTGAGAGCTAGATTTGACTCAATTATTTGTCTCTTGCCTTCAGCTTTCCTCAAGTTAGCTTCCGCCACTTCAAGAGTTTGCTGAGCTTCTTGTGGATCAATGTCACTACCCTTTTCCGCATCATTTACTAAAACAGTAATCTCATTATTGCCTATTCTAGCAAAACCGCCCATCAGAGCCATCGTTAACCATTGGTCGTTAAGGCGTATTCTCAAAATACCAATATCCACCGCCGTGGCAATAGGCGCGTGATTTGGTAATACGCCAATTTGTCCACTATTAGTGGATAAAATGATTTCTTTAACTTCTGAATCCCAAACAATTCGATTCGGGGTCAGTACACAAAGGTTTAAAGTCATTTCTTCAAGTTGTTCTCCATTTCTAAATTCGTAGCCTTCGCAGTAGCTTCATCAATGTTACCTACCAAATAAAAGGACTGCTCTGGCAGACTATCTAATTCTCCGGAAAGGATCAATTTAAACCCTCTAATTGTTTCTGCTAAACCGACATATTTTCCCGGAGAACCGGTAAATACTTCTGCTACGAAAAAGGGTTGGGATAAGAAACGCTCAATTTTTCGTGCTCTTGCTACAGTTAAGCGATCCTCCTCGGATAATTCGTCCAACCCAAGGATAGCTATAATGTCCTGAAGCTCTTTGTAACGTTGTAAAGTTTGCTTAACCTTTTGCGCAGTTTCATAATGTTCCTCGCCCACGATCTGAGGTTGTAGCATAGTTGACGTTGAATCTAAAGGATCCACTGCTGGATAGATACCTTTAGCGGCTAACCCTCTTGATAATACAGTAGTAGCATCTAAATGTGCAAATGTCGTAGCAGGAGCGGGGTCGGTCAAATCGTCTGCAGGTACATAAACTGCTTGAATAGAAGTTATAGACCCTTCTTTGGTAGAAGTAATTCTTTCTTGTAAAGAACCCATTTCGGTACTAAGGGTGGGTTGATAACCCACAGCGGAAGGCATTCTACCCAATAAGGCAGATACTTCAGATCCTGCTTGTACGAAACGGAAGATATTGTCGATAAATAGCAATACGTCTTGTTCATTAACATCTCGGAAATATTCTGCCATAGTTAGGGCAGTCAAACCAACTCTCATACGGGCTCCCGGTGGTTCATTCATCTGACCATAGACTAGAGCCACTTTTGATTCTGCAATATTTTCTTCATTAATTACTCCAGATTCTTTCATTTCCATGTAAAGATCATTTCCTTCACGAGTACGTTCACCTACTCCTCCAAATACGGATACACCCCCATGAGCTTTCGCAATGTTGTTGATTAATTCCATAATTAAGACTGTTTTACCCACTCCAGCTCCTCCGAACAGTCCGATTTTTCCTCCACGGCGGTAAGGGGCTAAAAGATCGACTACTTTAATTCCTGTTTCAAAAATAGATAATTTTGTATCTAACTGTATAAAGGCAGGCGCAGATCTATGAATAGGGGATGTTGTGCGAGTATCTACAGGACCTAACTCATCAACAGGTTCTCCAAGCACGTTGAAAATTCGTCCTAGAGTGGCCCCGCCGACTGGAACACTTAGAGGAGCTCCCGTGTCAATCACTTCCATTCCTCTCATTAGACCCTCTGTCGCACTCATAGCTACAGCCCGAACTCGATTATTTCCTAATAATTGCTGTACTTCACAAGTAACATTAATTTGTTGACCGCCAGTATCTCGACCCTTAACTACCAGAGCGTTGTAAATATTAGGCATCTTGCCCGGGTGAAAAGATACATCTAGCACCGGGCCAATGATTTGAGCAATACGTCCTAGGTTCTTTTTTTCAAGCGTGGAAACCCCAGGACCAGAAGTAGTAGGATTGATTCTCATAATAATAAATAAAATAAAAAAATATGTCGAAAATTTTCGAGTCCAAAATAAATGTTCGATAGCAAGTTGATCGATTAATTCAAATTAATTCAATAAGAAATGGTAGTTAGCATTCGATTTCGTTGGTACCATCCAACGAATCCAATTCAATTGTTTACTTACTTTTTCTTTTCAATTCATTTTTTTTTTTTTTTCAAGGGGTGAATTTTCAAGTTCAATTATCTCATTTTCAAAATATCAAGTGGATGAATAAAAAGTCTTTTAGAAACCTTTCATTTGTCTATCATTATAGACAATACTATCCCTATTATCTATTATGGAATTCGAACCTAAACTCTATTTACGATTTCTTATTTCTATCTCGATTTCTTATTTCTATCTCATAGTCCCTTATTTATTTTCTTATTTCA
>JAOVYX010022551.1:5000-14479 GCA_035668315.1 Drosera spatulata
TTGTTTGGTTATATTAGTGAATACTCCTAGTGATTGGACTCTATATGCGTATTCTGAGAGTAAATGAAATATTTCAATGAATTTTGCATCGAATGACTATTCATCTATTTATATTTTGATGTAAATTAAATAACGGCAAGAAACCTCTATGGAAAAATGGCGGTTCCGTTCGATATTATCCAAGGTGGAATTAGAATACAAGTGTAGGCTAGGTAAATCAATAGATAGTCTTGGTCCTATTGAAAATACGAGTGTAAGTGAAGACCCGATTATAAATGATACAAATAAAAACCCCCATAGTTTGAGCAATAGTGACAGTTCGAGTTACCATAATGTTGATCATTTAGTCGGCGTCCGAGACATTGGGAATTTCAATGCTGATGACACTTTTTTAGTTAGGGATAGTAATAGAAACAGTTATTCCATATATTTTGATATTGAAAATAAAGTTTTTGAGATTGACAATCATCATTCTTTTCTGAGTGAATTAGAAATTGATTTTTATAGTTATTGGAATTCTAGTTATCTGAATAATGGTTCTGGGAGTCAGGACTCCTACTATGATCATTATATGTATGATACTAAATCTAAATATAGTTGGAATAATTACATCAATAGTTGTATTGACAGTTATCTTCGCTCGCAAATCTGTATTGAGAGTTCTATTTTAAGTGGTAGTGACAATTACAGTGAAAGTTACATTTATAGTTCTATTTGCGGTGAAGGCGGAAGGAGTAATGAAAACGAGAGTTCCAGTCTAAGAACTAGTACGAATGATAGCGATTTTATTAAAAGAGAAAGCTCTAATGATCTTGATGTAACTCACAAATACAGGCATTTATGGGTTCAATGCGAAATTTGTTATGGATTAAATTACAAGAAATTTTTGACGTCACGAATGAATATTTGTGAACAATGTGGATATCATTTGAAAATGAGTAGTTCCGATAGAATTGAACTTTTGATTGATCCAGGAACTTGGGATCCTATGGATGAAAACATGGTATCCTTGGATCCCATTGAATTTCATTCGGAGGAGGAACCTTATAAAGATCGTATTGATTCTTATCAAAGAAAGACAGGATTAACTGAGGCTGTTCAAACAGGCACAGGTCAACTAAACGGCATTCCCGTCGCAATTGGGGTTATGGATTTTCAGTTTATGGGGGGTAGTATGGGATCTGTAGTAGGCGAGAAAATCACTCGTTTGATCGAGTATGCTACCAATCAATTTTTACCTCTTATTCTAGTGTGTGCTTCCGGAGGAGCACGCATGCAAGAAGGGAGTTTGAGCTTGATGCAAATGGCTAAAATATCTTCCGCTTTATATCATTATCAATCGAATAAAAAGTTATTTTATGTATCAATCCTTACATCTCCTACGACGGGTGGGGTGACAGCTAGTTTTGGTATGTTGGGGGATATCATTATTGCTGAACCCAACGCCTACATTGCATTTGCAGGTAAAAGAGTAATTGAACAAACATTGAATAAGATAGTACCTGAAGGTTCACAAGCGGCCGAATTTTTATTCCATAAGGGCTTATTTGATCCAATTGTACCACGTAATCTTTTAAAAGGCGTTCTGAATGAGTTATTTCATCTCCATGCTTTCTTTCCTTTGAATCATAAAGAAAGTAGAGCCTTAAGTTAATTAAAAATGAAATTCAAATTAATAGTTAATTAAATTAGTGAAATTCTTTTATTTCTGACAAACAAGTATTTATTTATTGTTTCTCGGAATCAAAGCAAAAACCCAACGAATGGGTTTTGGGGGTGATATAAGAGTAAATTGTAGAAAGAATCATGCAAATCTTTTTTTTTACCGATATTCTTGATTACTAATTAGGAAATCTCTATCAACAAGATAAATTCTTTCTTCCGCAAAATTAAATGGGGCAAGATAAATAGAAATAATAGTAAAGAATAAATAAAACAAATTTCATCTTCTTTTCTTACCTATGGATTGTATGGAAAATATGGAGTTTTGCATACCCCCCGAATCCCCCCCTTTTATTTACTAAAAATTCCTATTGCTGGATCCGATTGTAACGAGTTTTTCGTAAATTTATAAGCGGAAGAAACTCTTTATTAAAGTTCTAAAATTCATTAAAGTTATAAAATTCAAATATAAAATTAAAAGTCAATTTATAAATTAAATTTAATAAAATGAAAGTTATAAGACAGGAAAACGATAATAAAAATAAAAGAAGAATAAGTTCATTTACTCAGTTCTATATTCCTGGTATTTTATTATATATACTCACTTAGATATACTTAGTATAATTATATACGAATTAGAATGATTTGAAGATATATTAGATATATTTTGAACAATATAATATATAATATAACAAAATAATATAACAAAAAAAAAGATTAATAGAACAATAAAAATCAAAATAAATGTACAACTATTCAATCGAGGTGCCCATTCTATGACAATTCTCAATGACTTACCCTCTATTTTTGTGCCTTTAGTGGGCTTAGTATTTCCGGCAATTGCAATGGCTTCTCTATCTCTTCATGTTCAAAAAAACAAGATTTTTTAGATTCGATTGGACAAATTTAATATTTCATATATATATATCTTTCAAGACTTAGGCTTGGGGCATAACACAAATATCGATTTATTCTAATCGGATATAAGATGCGGTTTCTTTGAAATCGAAACGAAACTTAGGCAAGCGTAAATATGATATATGAGTAAATGAGCTATTTGAAAAAAAAAATCGAGATTGGGGCAGATGCCTGAAATAACTGCTAAGCCAATCTATCTATATGTGTGTCGATAAAGTATGTGTAGATAGGAGATCATATGAAAGGGTCTCTTATTTTTTTAGATCTAACGAATTGGATGAATTCCCCCTAAAGATTCACATCAGAATACTGCGAGTTGATGAAAGTTACTTCATAAAAAAAAAAGAAGGTCAAATTTCTCCAATTTCTATTTATTTAGGCTAGTCTCCCACTTACAATAAACAATAAAATGCAACCGGATTTAGTATGAGTTGTCGATCAGAACATATATGGATAGAGTTTATAGCGGGGTCTCGAAAAACAAGTAATTTCTGCTGGGCCTTTATACTTTTTTTAGGTTCATTGGGGTTTTTATTGGTTGGAATTTCTAGTTATCTTGGCAGAAATTTGATATCTTTATTTCCGTCTCAGCAAATCATTTTTTTTCCACAAGGGGTCGTGATGTCTTTCTATGGGATCGCCGGTCTATTTATTAGCTCTTATTTGTGGTGCACAATTTCGTGGAATGTAGGGAGTGGTTATGACCGATTCGATAGAAAAGAAGGAATAGTGTGTATTTTTCGTTGGGGATTTCCTGGAAAAAATCGGCGCATCTTACTCCGATTTCTTATGAAAGATATTCAGTCTATCAGAATAGAAGTTAAAGAAGGTATTTATGCTGGGCGTGTCCTTTATATGGAAATCAGAGGGCAGGGATCCATTCCCTTGACTCGTACTGATGAGAATTTGACTCCACGAGAAATTGAACAAAAAGCTGCGGAATTGGCCTATTTCTTGCGTATCCCAATTGAAGTATTTTGAAATGAATTGAAGAATGAACATTTTCTTAGCAGGAGATAAAAAATCCAAGAGTTCTCTTTTTTTCTATAGCATAACTAACCTAGCTGAAATTGCTTCACAGTACTAATGAACCAAAGAAGGCGTATTATATCTATACGAACAATTATAAAATTATATACGACCAATTAGAAAATGAAACTTTTTTTTTCCGCAAATTTTTTTGTGCGCATGTAAATTCACTTAATTCAGTAACAAAACAAATCGAAATCAAAATAAAAAAATGAGCCTCATCCTATAGATCAAAACAAAGAATTTTGGAATAAGCTATAGAATAAAGAAATTCTCTTTTTATTTTCAATATTTGAAATGGATATGTCCGATACGGATAGATCCTATCTTGTAAATTATCTCTCTTTTGTCAATCCACGTTTCTGTTTATCCTTTTTTCTCCTTAATGAGCAAAGGATTGGACCGCTTAGAATGATATTTAGAATGATATGATAACTTTTTTGTCTCATTTTGCTTTTTCCACCCATTTTTGATCATCGCATTACAATACAATATTCTTCAGAAATTTCTCTCCACTATTCCTGTGAACTTGGGCAGTCGGCCAATTTTTTTTCAAAAGAGCCAATATTTTGACAGAACGGAATTCTTTCATTTCGAAATCCTAATTTGAAGTGGCTCTTTCGTTCATTCGTTGGAAAGAGGGAATTTTTTCAAATTTGAGCAATTGAGACATCCGGAAACAATATTTTTTTATTCATTCGCGTACTCTTTCTTAGGCTAGTTCTGTATTCTTTCTAAATTCAAGGGCTAACCGATGACTCACAAATAACAAAGAGGGAATAGATTCAGAAATTCGAAACCTTGTACTAGAACTTATGCTTGATAGAAATATTAGATCGTATAGAGTCGACAAATAAGGTGAGTTCATTAAAAATTCACAGACGAAAAAATGGAAAAAAAAAAAAAAAAATTCATTCCCATTCTATATCTTACATCTATAGTATTTTTGCCCTGGTGGATTTCTTTTTCATTTAATAAAAGTCTGGAATCCTGGGTTATTAATTGGTGGAATACTAGTAAATCCGAAACTCTTTTAAATGATATTCAAGAAAAGAGTATTGTCCAAAAATTCATAGAATTAGAGGAACTCTTCCGCTTGGATGAAATGATAAAGGAATACCCGGAAACGCATCTACAAAAGTTTCATATCGGAATCCACAAAGAAACGATCCAATTGATCAAGATGTACAATGAGGATCGTATCCATACGATTTTGCACTTCTCGACAAATATAATCTATTTCATTATTCTAAGTGGTTATTCTATTCTAGTTAATGAAAAGCTGATTATTCTTAATTCTTGGGTTCAAGAATTCCTATCTAACTTAAGTGACACAATAAAAGCTTTTTCTATTCTTTTATTAACCGATTTATGTATAGGATTCCATTCACCCCACGGTTGGGAACTAATGATTGGCTCTGTCTACAAATATTTTGGATTTTCTCATAATGATCAAATTATATCTGGACTTGTTTCCACTTTTCCAGTCATTCTCGATACAATTTTTAAATATTGGATCTTCCGTTATTTAAATCGTATATCTCCGTCACTTGTAGTTATTTATCATTCAATGAATGACTGAAAAATGATCCACCGATCCCATTAGAATGCTTGTTATTTTGTACAGAAGCAAAATATTCAAAATATTACTTTTTTTATACACTTCTTTTTTTCTATACATTCAAGCGATTCAGATTCTTTTCCTATTTTAGTAAAAATTTTTCAATAAATAGCATCATTGTGGATAGGGAACTATACTAGCGACCTATCTAATTTTATTGTAGAAATTTTCGGGATCAACGATTGGACCATGCAAACTAGAAAGAACTTGTCTTGGATAAAGGAACAGATTACTCGCTCCATTTCCATATCGCTCATGATATATATAATAACTCGGGCATCTATTTCAAATGCGTATCCCATTTTTGCACAGCAGGGTTATGAAAATCCACGCGAAGCAACTGGTCGTATTGTATGTGCCAACTGTCATTTGGCTAATAAGCCAGTGGATATTGAGGTTCCACAGGCGGTATTTCCTGATACTGTATTTGAAGCAGTTGTTCGAATTCCTTATGATATGCAATTGAAACAAGTTCTTGCTAATGGTAAAAAGGGGGCTTTGAATGTAGGGGCTGTTCTTATTTTACCCGAGGGGTTTGAATTAGCCCCCCCCGATCGTATTTCACCAGAGATGAAAGAAAAGATAGGGAATCTTTCTTTTCAGAGCTATCGCCCCACTAAAAAAAATATTCTTGTGATAGGTCCTGTTCCTGGTCAGAAATATAGTGAAATCACCTTTCCTATTCTTTCTCCGGATCCCGCGAATACGAAAGATGCTCACTTCTTAAAATATCCCATATACGTCGGCGGAAACAGGGGAAGGGGTCAGATTTATCCTGACGGGAGCAAGAGTAACAATACAGTTTATAATGCTACAGCAGCAGGTATAGTGAGCAAAATCATACGAAAAGAAAAAGGGGGATACGAACTAACCATAACAGCTGCGTCAGATGGCCGTCAAGTAATTGATAGTATACCTCCAGGACCAGAACTTCTTGTTTCAGAAGGCGAATCCATCAAACTTGATCAACCATTAACGAGTAATCCTAATGTGGGTGGATTTGGTCAGGGGGATGCGGAAATAGTACTTCAAGACCCATTACGTGTCCAAGGTCTTTTGCTCTTTTTGGCATCTGTTATTTTGGCACAAATCTTTTTAGTTCTTAAAAAGAAACAGTTTGAGAAGGTTCAATTGTCCGAAATGAATTTCTAGATCTGTGGATTTCAAGTTTTTAAAATAAAAAAAAAAAAAAAATTGTTGGCAATTCTGTATGATCAACGTATGATCAAAAGAAAATTGTGAAAAGCCCATTTCTTTATATTTTTTTTATACCAGATTTTTATTTTTGAAATTACTTGTACCGCCTTTCGAGTCATAGTATATATTGGTAAAAATACGAGTTGAATTTATCCCTTCTTTTTTTTTAATCTAACTTAGAGAATGGTGTGATTTTGTCACTATTGTCAGATTTAACTGTCATAGAATGTATCAATAGCTTTTTTTAGTCTAATAGCATACAATTTGACTAGATACTAAGCATAAGATAAGTAAACGGAAAAGAAAAATATAAATGAGGAGAACAGGGGATTCTAGAGGGTATTATTCTATTCGTCTTCTGAATCTTCGACACAAGAAAAGGAATTTTTCACATCTTTTCTTGTGTCGAAATAATAATGATTCTTGATACCGTTCGTCTAAGATTCCTATTCTTAGTTTTTATGTTTCCGGGTTTAGCATAACCTCCCTCTTTTCTTTTTTATATGTATAAATAAATAGTAGTTGACAAATAAAGAAGAAAGGGAATCTTTTTGATCAAATAGAACGTTTTCAATGAACTTCTAAAAAAATTTCAACTTTGATGAGATACTCAAATAAATAGAATAAAAAAATAAATAGAATAAAATAAGGTTATATTAGTATAGAAAATTGGCATGATATCGGATCCACAGAAATAGATAAAATATCTATCATGATTATGTCATCGAGGAAAAGGCCATCGAGTAATGAATTCTTTCTTTCTCTTTCTGATAACTTTGATAGTATCCTATCAAGGAACAAATGTTCTGATTCAATTAATGAAGTTAGGTTTTCAAAACCGCCACCCAGTATAACTATAATGGAGTTTTTGAAATATTTGAAATCGCAGAAAAAAGTGAATCCATTTTTCATTTATACGTCCATTTATACGAATAAGACTTTATTCGTTATTAAGAACTCAACGGGGCGCCCCTCCGTTTTTATTTTTTTTTTTTCTGTCTGATTTGAGGGGTCCTGTTGAGTTCGTACGCTGTCATGTCTACAATTCAGTTCATCCGCTTATTATTATTACAGGGATGATCCCAATCCCGAATATGAACCATAAAAGAAAATGCCTATTAAACCAATCACAGTAATACCAGTTACAGTACCTATTATCCAAAGAGGAATTCTTCCAGTAGTATCGGCCATTTATCTCACTTCCCTCCACATTTAATCAAGGGGCCATGCTAGAGACATAAACAGTCATAGATAATTATGAGATAATATCTTTCCGATGGGGCTGGGATAAGAAAATTTCTACTATTATTTATTATTTATTTATTATTCTACTATTCCTATTAAACTTTTTTCTCCTATTAATTGAAGAAATAATTAGAAAATAAAACAGCAAGTACAAAAATGAGTAATAACCCCCAGTAGAGACTGGTACGATTCAATTCAACATTTTGTTCGTTGGGGTTTGATTGTGTCATAGCTCTATAATTAATTCGTATTAAGTTTATCGTTGGATGAACTGCATTGCTGATATTGATCCCAAAAAAGAAACGGTAGGTACAGCTAGTCCGTGAACAGCCAACCATCGCACTGTGAAAATTGGATAGGTTCGATCTAGGGTCATTGGGGCCTCCTAAAAAGATCTACTAAATTCATCAAGTTGTTCCAAAGGATCAAAACGGCCAGTTATTAATGGAATTCCTTGTCGGCTCTCTGTAAAATATTCATTTGGACGGGGGCTTCCAAAAACATCGTAAGCTAAACCCGTGCTGACGAATAACCAACCTGCAATGAATAGGGAGGGTATAGTAATGCTATGAATGACCCAATATCGAATACTGGTGATAATATCAGCAAAAGAACGTTCTCCTGTGCTTCCAGACATGCTGAGCTCCATATATTCTTGTACAATCAAAAGGGGATCGATTTCGTAAAAGATAAGATCAGTAAATGAAACTTCACTGAAAGGGGATCTTTGTGAGATCGTCAATATTTTACCAAGGGTTTCTTTAAAGTATACCGAATCAGTATAGCTATCCTTCTTCTGACGCAGCAACGCAACTTCAATCAGTATCGAAATGAAGTCCTAGAGACTTTCTTTTTTTTTTCTTGTCGATCTAAAATCGTTTACTATCAACCAGGTAAAATGTGAATTCAACGGGTTGTTGTCTAGTCTAATATAATAATTTTTGAAAAAGGATTATCATATTCCCGCAATTGAATTCGATACGAAATTGAAAAAATATTCCTTTCGTGGTTGTAGAAGAATAATTTTTTTTGGAATCCCATTTTTTTTTTTTCATTTTAAAGACCTGTGTAGTTGTACGGTAACAAGTACCCGTAGTAGAGAGTATTCGATGAAAGAAGGAAGACAACAAAAACAAAAATTGCAATCATCAATCTTCATCATGTACGCATTCTTGTTTTAGATCCAAAAGGTCTTTCTTGACACTTAACTACAAAACTGAAAAGATAATTTTTTTTTTTAATATGGAAAGAAAAAAGAAAATGTAAACCCTAGAAAAGGATACTAGGAATTACTAGTTTTAGAATTTTAAAATCTAGTTGGACCAAAACAAAAATAAAATAAAGATTGAATTTTTTGAGTGATCTGATTGTGCAATCCCCCTTTTTTCTTATTCGAGATATTATGTGAATGAATTGACTAATAAGTTCAAATTAAAGTAACAAAAAGTAAAGGGGTAAAAAAAAGATAGTATAAAGAATAGTATAAAGATATAAAGAAAAGTAGAGGTCGCTTTTCCTTCGAAAATCTAAAAAAAAAAATGGATTTGATCCAACTCAAAATCAAAAAAATAGATTAAAAGAAAGGATCCAAATCGAAATGATTTTCCAATTGGATTTCGTAGTGATTTATATATTGATTCAAAGAAACTTTCTTTGAATTAAGTTATACAAGTGTTATTATTAATATTTTAGTGTTTTAATATTCGTTTTCTATTTTATTTTCTTTTTTTTTTTTTTTTTTTTTTTCAATTTTATTTTTCAATAGTTTTCCAATGAATATTTTTATTCGGAATAATAGGAGGATAGG
>JAOVYX010022552.1:0-14477 GCA_035668315.1 Drosera spatulata
CATCAGACACCTTATTCTGCACATCCTGGAGGCAACAAGCTGTATCAAGATCTTCGCCAACGCTTTTGGTGGGGTAATATGAAGCGAGAGGTTGCTGAATTCGTAGCCAAGTGTATTACCTGTTAGCAGGTAAAGATTGAGCACCAATGACCGGGAGGGTTATTACAGCCCTTAGAGATACCAATTTGGAAATGGGATTCAATTTCCATGGATTTTATAGTAGGATTACCAACAACAATTCATGGTATAAACTTGATATGGGTGATAGTGGATAGATTGACCAAGTCAGCCCACTTTCTTTTCATCAAGAACTCTTGGAGTGTGGATCGTCTAGCAGATGTATATGTGAAGGAGATTGTGAGATTACATGGTACTCCAAGTTCAATAGTATCTGATAGGGATACTAGGTTACAATCTCGATTTTGGCAAGGCTTACAGAAAGCCTTTGGGACACGTCTGAATTTTAGCACGGCATTTCATCCTGTTTCTGATGGACAGACTGAACGAACAATACAAACCCTTGAGGATATGTTAAGGACGTGTGTTCTTGACTTTAAGGGTTCGTGGGATCATCGCCTGCCGCTAGTGGAGTTTGCTTATAACAATAGCTACCATGTAAACATTGGCATGGCGTCATTCGAAGCCTTGTATGGGAGGAAATGTCGATCCCCAATCTGTTGAGACGATATTGAAGATACTCTAGTAGTTAGACCAGAGTTAGCGCAAGAAACCGTGAACAAGGTTAAGCTTATTCAAACTCGGATGAAGGCAGCTCAAGATCGTCAAAAGAGCTATGCAGATGTGAGAAGAAGGCCACTAGAATTTCAAGTAGGTGAACATGTTTTCTTGAAGGTTTCGCCTACTAAGGGTGTGATGAGGTTTGGTAAGAAAGGAAAACTCAGTACTCGTTACATAGGGCCGTTTGAGATTCTTGAAAGGGTTGGTGAAGTTGCCTATCGGTTGGCATTGCCGGTAGGGTTAGCTGGCATTCACAATGTCTTCCATGTTTTCATGTTGAGGAGATACAAACCCGATCCTAAACATGTAATCCAGCATGAACAAGTACAACTTAATGAGGACCTATGTTATGAAGAACTACCGGGAGAGATAGTAGATCGCATGGTAAAAATGCTCAAACGTAAAGAAGTGCCTTTGGTCAAGGTGCGGTGGACTAACCATACAACTCGAGAAGCAACTTGGGAGCTGGAAGAGGATATGCGGAAATGATATCCTCACTTATTCCCAAGTAAGTTCTTGAACTCAACACTGTTCAAGTTTCGAGGACGAAACTTCTTGAAAGGAGGGAGAGATGTAATATCCCTGAAGAAAATCACGCTAATTAAAAGATATTGGGTTGTTAATATCTTGCGAGATATTGCGAGTTTAAAATTTGTGTGGGATGGATTAACTTGAGACATTAACCGCCCGTTATTTTCTCCGCAAATATCCCAACAAACTGTATAAATACTGTTACGATTCACGTTAAATCACATCAAACCTTAGCGTGCCGATTGAGAGCAGAGACAGAGAAAAGAGGTAAGCGTCTCGTCTCCGTCTTCGTTTCGTCTCGTCTCTGTTTTTGTCTCGTTTTCGATTCGTCTCCGTCTTCGTCTCGTCGTCGTTTCCGGTCAGATCCAGCTGTCCCGATGTCGCCCCGTCATCGGAATCCGCTCTGTAGCCGCTGTTGCCAGGATCGGAGGCCGTAGCCGCTGTCGCTGCCAGGGCTGGATTCGTCGCCGCCGCCTTCTTGTCATCACCCCGGAGCCCAGCCAAACCGCCACCGCCTTTGCCGAAGCCGCCACCGGAGCCGCTGCCAGGGCCGAAGCCGGCCACCACCTGCCCAAGCCAGCTCTTCCCCACTCGCCCTAACGTCCCTCAAGCCGCTGCCTTGTGCCCCGCTGCCGCTTCAGGCCGTCGTCGTCGCTGCTAGGACCGGAGGTCGCCTTCGCCGCCGTCGTCAGGGCCCGGAGCAACCGCGCCGCCTGCCCTGCCTCGTCCCGACGCTGCCCTATCTCTCCCCGACATCGCCCTACCTCGCGCCGCGTTGCTCAGCCTCGTCGGAGCCGCCTCTGGCCATGGGTGGCCCGGATTCGGCCGTTGCCAGCATTCCTCGTCCCGACCACCGCCTCAGTCCTTCGCCCCGGCCTGCCTGACCTCCCTGTTCATGGGCAGCGAATGGAGGAAAGGGAAATAACCCTTTTCCCCTTAAATCGAATATTAACGTTATATTAGTGTGTACAAAATATAACTGAACACACATGTATAACCTATTTTGAATTAATGCGAGGATATTTATATTATTTATTTTATTGTAGGTGCACCTGATACGCAGCAAGGAAATTAAGCTTGGGGAATATTGAAGAACTTTCCTTATTTTATAAAAATGACAAGGTAACACGCATCGTTACCTTATATTTTACAAATACGCGTGAATGATTTAATTGTGTGAACGCCTAGATTGCCATTTTAAATAAAAATAAAATCTGGATGTTTGCATGATTGTTTGTCTGTCTGAAATTTAATATTCTCTTGCGTGATTTGAGTGATTCACATGAAATAATAGTAACGATGCACAATGTAAAATATTTATAGATTATTATAAATATTTTTATACATACCCTGTTTCTGATTGGGTGACTCCTGTGTGCTAATGATTTTAATAATGTAACGAAATTAAGTTATGAAATGTTACAAAATTTTTTGGTTTTGAATAACATGTGGGGAAATAACTTTTAGGTGACCCCGAATAGAATTAACTATGGGTTAATTCGAATCATGAAACGCCATGACAGTCGCCTGCTATACATGGAATTAATAATTTAATTTCATGTCACATGCCTGAGCAACTTGAATCTTGATCATAACGCAATTTCTTGAGATTAACAATGACTGGGAGAGTTACGGTTACATGACTAGTTAGGAAGGGATTGAATATCCTTTTAGCGTGCACGTAACGACAATGAGTGTTGGCCGTGTTTGGTTAAAGTTAACCATCCTGGGTCGACTGCAGAGACCACAACGCCTGTTTAATAGTTCCTAGTACGGTCATACTAGGGAACTATGTTAAATCCCTGTGGTAACTCCTCCCATGTCATCAACTTCTAAAAATCACGAAGATTAACACGACATGACATGTAATACGAGAAACAAAGTTTGACCTAATCAACTTAAAGTGTTGTTAATATTACTGCTATCCTGTACGTACGTGATTATAAGTATTTATATTCTCCTGTTTGGTATATGATTGCTCGGTGTTGTTTGCATTGTATCCTGTTTGTACATGGGAAACACATGATATAATAAGCATGTCGGACCCTTGAAATGGGCATGTGTCCTATGTTACTGAGTTTCCAAGCTCACGGTTACATGTTTGTTTTAGGTAATAAATGATCGTGGGATGGATCGTCTCACAGCGATGTTGATTAAGTCGGGTTACAGAAACGTTCCCTTTACATTTTTGGATATTTGATTTTCGTATAATAAAGGACAATGTAAATCGAACATTTCTTGATAGTTCCTATGTTTCTGATACTTAAACTCCCTGTAATCTTATCGCCTTGCTTCGAATGAACTTTGTAATGGTGGTAACGTCACGTGTCAAGCAAATATTGGACAGGAAATCTTGGGGCGTTACAGGTAGTCAGGGGAGTACAAGGGCAACAAGTATCTATGTGTATGATTTTATCATCCTTTGCAAGTAGCAAATCGCAAGTAGCAAAGCCAATATAATGTTTTTTTTGTTTTTTTTTTTACCCGTCTTTAACTTTTCATCACTCAAACTCCAATACTTACATTTGCGTCCTTTGCAAACCCATTTCCTTGGTGATACCAGTTCTAACAACAACTACTGCATCAATAGGGAGAGAATATCTCCATAATGAGAAGCTGGAGTAGCCATATGACAGTGTAGGTCTTTCAGCAATAAATCCATAGATCAAAGGTGGTAAGAGCGATGGAGCAATGCGATGATAGGTAACACAAAACCAAATCACCAACTAGCTCGGGCTGCTTAGCTTCATTTCTAAACAAACGACGGTTCCTTTTTGCCCAAATTTCATACGCGATGGCAATTAGTCCATCTTTTGGCCGTTGAGGACAAGAAGTTTCTTCCAATTCAACAATATGCCTAATGCGGGCGGAACATTCAAGGTAACTTCCAACTATAGCTGGTAAAAATATCAATTAAAAGCTGGAGGTGGCTACTAAAAATTCACTAAGCGCTTAATACGTAAACAACATAGAGAGATTTCCAAAATGCCAAAAAAGATATTATAAACAATGGAAAAGGTTCAGGTTCGTCAATAGGTAATCTGGAAGGAGATTTTAATGTAAACGGCCTATGTTGGATCAACATAATCGATAAACAAGAAGAAAAGATGTCGTTCATCTGATACTAATGCCATACCGATAGGATGCCTATGACTTCCAGTTCCCGTAATATCATTACTAATAAACAAAGAACCGAAAGCATGACATCAAGCATTGATAAGATAAAGTGCTATATATACAGTGAGCCCTCATGAAATAAGAATGATGAGCATAGAAGTTTAACTGAACTCTAAGAAGCAAACCTAGGACCTATTTTTCCGCCTTCTCCAATCGAAGATATTCTTGCCTTGTTCATTAAAGGAAATCATTCTGCCTTTCACTGCTTATCCCCTTCTTTCATTAGCTGTGATGTTTCGCTTCATGTAACATTTCTTTCATCAGTTGGGGCATTTACCTCCCGAGGTTGTCTTCCGAGAAGGCTTTCACAATCCAGACTGAGCTTGAGCAGACAGTTCTTGTGCTACGAGGCGCATTGTTGGCCTTGACTCTGGCAGAGAACTTGTACATGCCAAAGCGGCTCTCACAACAAGAGCTACATCCTTAGCCAATTGCCCAGTCGGAGGAGAGAGTCGCTGATCCAAAACATTTTTTATAAGCAAATCTTGATCATTCACTAGCATTGATAAAGAAGGTAATATTTCTCCCGGATGCTTCCCCATCATAACCTCTAATGTGACTATGCCGAAGCTATAAACATCACATTTCTCTGTCACTCGCATTGTTTGAGCCAGCTCTGCATCAAAGGGAGAATAAAAACAGTTAACAAGAATAGCCGACCTATCTAGATGAAGCATAGCATTTTTCACAGAATCATGTTATGTTGAACACACCTGGAGCCATATAGCCGTATGATCCAGCAACTGATGTCCAAGTTATTGTGTCTGAGCTCAAAAGCTTTGCTGTGCCGAAATCTGAAAGCCTTGGCTCAAAATCTTTGTCTAGCAAGATATTGTTTATAGATATATCACGATGAACGATAGGAGGTGTGCAGTCATGGTGCAAGTAAGAAAGTGCATGAGCCAGCCCTTGTATTATCTTCACCCTTTGACTCCAGCTGAGTTCCACGGCACCCTCCTTGCTTTGCAACACGGCGCCCAAACTACCTCTCTCAACAAAGTCATAGACCAAGTACATGTGTCCCCATCGTGTACAAAACCCGTAGAGCTTTATTATGTTTCGGTGTCTGACTTCTGTTAATGCCCGTATCTCGTTCTGAAAACTTTGTTTGTTTGTGAATGAAATGTCGCCAAACTCTATCATGGCGAGCTTTTTAACTGCAACGATTTGATCTGTTGGGAGAGCTGCTTTGTATACCCTGCCAAAACCACCTTTTCCGATGCAGTATTTCTCACTGAAGTCTTCCGTAGCCTTCACAATTTCATTGAAAGTGAATCTGCCTTCTCTTTCCCAAATCAAAGACTCTGATTCATACATTTCAGAGTTAGTAACTTCCTCATCATGTTGCTTTGTTTTCCGTCGACAGATTACAATCAATGATAGGGCTCCAGCAAGAAGCAGGAGAAAGCCAACTGGGACTGTAACTCCAATGATGATCTTCTTGCGGTTGCTGTGGGAGTTGACACCATCAGAAACTGAGCTGCAAGGAGATAGCCCTTGCACATTTCCACATAAATCAGCATTTCCGGCATAAAGTCCTTGTTGAAAGCTGCCACTTGGGACGGAACCTGTCAGATTGTTGTAGGAGAGATCGATTGAGCGCAGGCTAATCATGTTTGACAGCAACTGTGAAATGGACCCTGAAAGATGATTGTGGGAAAGATTCAGCTGCTCTAATGACTGTAGTAAGTCGAGGTTCGACGGGATTGGACCTGTGAGTGAATTGCTACTGAGATCCAACATGTACTGCAGGTACACTAAGTTTCCCAGCTCAGCTGGTATTTCACCTGTGAAATCATTCTCGCCAAGGTTCAAGCTTAGCAAGTTACCACAATTTGCAACCTCGACGGGGATTTCACCGGTCAAGCTGTTTCCTGATAAATCAAGATACTGAAGCTTCCCCAAATTGCCAATGCTTTGCGGAATTTCCCCTGACAAATGATTTCTGCTCAGATTTAACCTACCAAGCATGCTCAAGTTGCCCAGTTCAGTTGGGATCTCTCCTGACAGTTGATTCCAACTGAGCCTCAGATCTTGCAATTTCGCCAGCTTCCCAAGATCGTTCGGTATTGTCCCGGAGATGTTGTTTTGATCGAGTTGCAAATTGGTGAGATTCCCACATTCCCCCCACGCGGGAGAGAGTTCGCCAGAGAACTGATTCCCGCTGATGCTTAAAAACGTTAGGTTGGGATGTATTCCAAATGCATTCGAAATGTCCCCACTGAACTGATTCCCATCTAGCCGAACCCTGACGAGCCCCGAGCAATTCTTCAGACACCGTGGAACTTCTCCGCTGAAGTTGTTGGAGTTGACCGTCAAGTCCGTAAGAGCGAAACCACTGCATAACTTTGGTGGCAATCCGCCCGAAAAGCTATTGTTTGAAAAGCTGACATAGACCAGGTTGGGGTTGTTCTCGCCTATCCCCTGCGGGATGCCGCCCGCTAAATTGTTCGTGAACAGAGACAGGTTGTTTAGGTTGTTAAGCAGAGCCAATGAATCCGGCAGCTCTCCTTGGAGCTGGTTTGTGTTGAGATCGAGGACGGCCAATGCTGTGAGATTTCCTATCTCTGGAGGGATAGTTCCGGATAGATTGTTCATAAACAGATTCAAGACGATGAGGTTGGTCAGGTTGCTGATTGTTGAAGGTATTGGACCTGAAAGCTGATTGACTGATAAATCCAGCTGCTGCAATGCCTTTATATTCCCGACTTCCGGAGGGATGGAACCGGAAAAGGCGTTGTGATAAAGAAAGAGATAGTTGAGCTGTGTCAACAGCCCGATTTCCGATGGAATCGTTCCAATGAAGTAATTGTGCTGAAGCTGCAAGGAGATCAACTCAGTCCAGTTAGTGATGAGATATGGCGAAAGCTCGCCGGAGAGTTGGTTCTCCGATAAACCCAGAAGCGACATCTTCCTGAGCTTCGACAGCGACATAGGCAATGCCCCTGTCAGTGAATTTCCGGCGAGCGCCAGATAGCTGAGGTTGGTGCATTGTCCTAGCTCAGACGGAATCGAAGAAGAAAAGTTATTCAAACGAAGATCGAGGTACTGAAGGTGCCGAAGGTCCCCTAAACTTGAAGGAATGCTCCCTGTCATATGATTGAAGGATAGATCCAGATGCTGCAGATGAGGGATTGATCCAACTCCATCTGGGATTGAACCGATCAGCTGATTCGACCCTAGACGAAGTTCTATCAACTTCGACAGCTTCGATACATTACTCGACACAGTCCCCTCGAACTGATTCGAGGTGAGGTTAAGATACTGAAGCTGAGACAGTTCCGTATACACGGATTCCGGGATCGACCCATTAAAGGTATTCTCCATCAAGTCTACATACACCAAGCTCTTGCATTTGACAATGAATCCAGGGAACTCACCACCAAAGTTATTGAGATAGAGATTGAGATAAGTCAAGGAAGGGAACCCAGTAAAGCTCGACCAATCAGGATTCTCCAAATAGTTCCCTCCAAGGTTCAATTCCCTCAGCTTCTGCAGATTCCCAATCGGATATGGCAACACACCACCAAGGTTGTTATTGAAGAAACTAAGATGCTCAAGCTCAGTCAACGTGCCGATCTCCGGCAGCACGCTTCCATTGAACAGGTTGTTCCCGAGATCGAGGAAACTGAGCCCGGACAGATCACAAATACCGAGCGGTATCAGACCGCTAAGACTATTGTTGTTCAGGTTCAGGCTCGTGAGGCCTGGAAAAGCGGAGAAGTTGAAATGGGCAAGCGTCCCGATCAGGCCTCCATTAGAAAGATCGATCTTCGAGACGCTTGAAACAGCGCCACAGGTGATTCCGTTCCAGTTGCACAGGTTCTTGAGATTGGAGAGCTTCCATGAAGAGAGTGCCGGAGGAAGAGGAGCGGAAAGCGTGTTCTTCCATTGAAAGAGAGCTTCTGCCTCAGATTGCACAGAAACGGTACTCGTTGTTGTTGTTGTTGTTGTTGATGATGCTGTTAAGAAGTAGAGAATAGAAAACATCAAAAACTGGAGTTTGGTGTTTGCTGCCATGAGAAAAATAACAGTAACACAGGAATGAGGTTATTTTCTGGTGTAGATCACCTAACGTGCATGGAGAAAAAAGAAATGTGTAGATTAGCTATGCGTTTCCTGCTCATAGAAGAGGTGGAAAACTATATCTAGTCTAGTCTAAATGTGTTTGAAAGTAGAAGCGTGTAGGGTGATGAATAGAATAGTTTCACTAGATGTGGCTGTAGATGGAGATAGTTTTAGACCTTTTGGTGTATTATAATTATTACCAGTATTAGTGTGATCAAGTTGTTTGTTGGAATTATTTAAGAAATGAAGGTGTCGGGTGTGATGTATTCAAAGTCAGCGTTCTGGAGATTGGGGCTGTTTTGTCAGCTATTTGGACCACTTATAAAAAGTCCACGGATGCTTGATTTTATACTCAAGTTATAAGCGTGGGTAGATACTGCGTATATTTGTTTTTTCCGCGCACCTTGTATTTGTAAGGATTACCAGAGTAGTATTGGAAAACTAATTCCATTCGAGTGGTTGCCAGATAAAGACATTTGCATCAGATAAAAATTTTTAATTTATCTCTAAAATTTATCTTTTATACTTCTTTCAGTATCCTATTTACCTACAATTACATCAGATTTTTTATTATATAATATATAATTTTAAAATAATAATATCTAAAACTTTAAATACACTATTAACCTTCCATCAATCCCAAACTCAATCCTCCCACCAACCCCAAACTCAATCCTCACTGTCCATCATCAACCACCACGCGTCGCACCCTCACCGCCTCGTGCTATCGCGCCATCGCCGTCTCCCTCGTCACACCACCGCACTATCCTTCTCCATGTCTTCTCCTCCCAAAATCTCTTCCTCCATCAAATATTAGTATTATATTGGTCTACATTGTTACAGTAACTCATCACATTTATTGGGTTACTGTACCATCACTTATTTTTTCAATCATTGTTAATGTATCTGATACAAAGCAATAAATGGATGATTTTCATTTTTTCATACACAAAGATACGTAAATAACCAATCTTCCAGCATCTAATGTGAATGTCCTAAATTAGGCAAATGAGTAGAAGAAATAAATCATTAGAGATCGAACAATATAACAAGTAGTTTAACGAGGTTTTTTACAGCCCTAGGTGCGTGTGTTCCCTCTAGTTGAATACTTCAAGGAACTGGTTTTGGAAAATCGACAGACCTTCTAGAAGGACTATTTTTCCACGTTTTTGACATTTGCATATGATCACAAGGTGTAATGATTTTTATTCAAACAATTTGGCCCTATTTCATATGTTCTCCGAGACAATTAATTCATTATATACTCAGGATTAAACTAGTAGTTTGATATTTTTCACGATTAAGAAGTTGGACTAGAAAGTGTTGGTATCGAAACTAAAATTGCTTGAGGGTTAAGGCCCAACAATAAGCCTTACATCATGAAATCAAATGACCTATAAGAAAAGATCATGTGGAATTCCCTAAGTGATTAAGTCATTTTCCTTTTAAAGACGTATAAGTGTCCATTATCGAAAGATTGAATAATAAATTATAAATAACCTCATTTATTATTTAAAAAGATAACTTCTCTCTATTTTACTTTACAATCATTTATTGAGTATTTAAGAACCCTACTAATTTAACCTTCGGAATCGATCGCAAGAAAACCTCATTGGACCCGTCTCATCGGTATGTTGTTTCTAAAATGAATGCAATCGAAGTGAGTACGAACCGTGACCCAACAAACCAAATCCACCACATAAGTATCTAGACTCACAAACGTAGACTCTCTATCTAATTTTCACACAAACTGAATGAATAGAGAAAAACATAATGACGTGTGATATTTTGATGAAAAGACTCTCATGCTTGTTAGCGAGCCATTCGAACATCTTGTTTTTTGGTTTTTTCTAAACTTTTTTTTTTTTTTTTTTTTTGAAAATATCCAATGGGACACTGGGACACTAGCTTTTGTCAAGAGTACAAGCGATTGTCTAGGGTAGTATTGGCTCTCAACTCCTGTGTAGATGGCACTCGGAGGCATAACTTGTCATGATGTGAGGCGCATTGTTAGCCTCATGAGGTACCAAAGACCAACTTAAATTAAAAAAATATTCCGCAAAGAGTTAGGCATAATCTTTGTTATTTTTGTTTTTAATAGGTTGTTTCTCTTTCATTTTATACTTTTAACCTTATATTTGTAGTTGCATTACGATAATATTATTTCAACTATGATGAAGTATTTTAAAGAAGTTACCAGAGATACCACTTAGGGGGAAAAAAAAAACTTCCAAGACATACCACCCTTTTTTCTCCACAGAAATATCCCACAATTTTTTGTTCACATTTTCACTGAATTCTCATCTTTTGAGCCTCTACTATTATGTGCATACAATAACTTGAACCTTTAAAATTATTGAAACTCTTTGAGAAATGCTTTTCATGCCATTTTTTGGAGTTTTAGAGGATATATATATATATATATATACCATTGTGGATGTTCGTAAGCTCTAAGTTCCTTTGTCCTTTCCTTTGGCATAAAATTCCGAAATTTTCAAGTGAATGATATGTTCTTTTTTGCACTACTGCGTCAACTCAAAACAAAGAAAGCAATACCAAAATGCCTTTTTTTTTATCAAGCAGTAAAACCAAAATGTATTTATTTTAGCAAACAGTAAAACAAAAATAGAATTAGTCGACGTGAAAATTGTGAGTTTAAGATGTATCAGTCTCGACGCAACCAAGGAATCGATAAATTTCTCTCTTTGTGTTTTGAAACAAACGACACAAGCTTTTTATGATCTAAAATTTCATTACAATCAACATTCTTCTTTTTGTTTTTGTCATTAGAATAAATCTTTGTATTAAGTATTTGAGAGATTTTTTTTCTTCTTTTATTATTAGCAATTGATGGGAGAGAGATAAGATCGAGGGTCATTGATGTAATGTAACTAATCGAAGCAGGATAACTATTCTTTTGTTGCACAATCTATCCCATCGCTGATTGACTAAGAAGAGAATGACCTTTGAGGGATAAGAGAAGGTATTCTCACTCATTTGCTAGTGATGAATGATATCTATAATGATCGTCTAAAGACCCTACATTTTGATTGTTTATTATAGAGCCTCATCCCCCTTTCTATCTCTGTTCGCGTAAGTACCCCTTGATTTAAGTATGTAAATGTCAGGTAGTTTGAGATCTTTCCTCTTAGAATGATCACCCGCATTACCTATTGAAGTCTTTCTTATGATCTTATCCAGAAAGGACTCTCTTTCACAAGGTATCCCCTTAATACTGTTGAAGTTTTGAAAGGTTTATCGAGTTGATTTCATCAAAATATATTTTGAATATTTTAAAATGTTTCAAAAGTAGGCTTAAAGTTATAAATCGTATCTACATATATTTTCAAGGCAGAGAAATCGATGTTTTGATCCAAATGAATCTCCTAAAGTCTGATATTTGAGTTTGGAGTGAATATAAGCAAAATGGATGTTTAGAGATTATGTTCATAACATGTGTTACACCCTCGACCATAACCTTTCCTGAGAAAAATGAGGAGGAATGTGTAGAGGATTATGATCATAATGAACATTACACCCAAGGGTTAGTCGCCTTTGCATAGAAACTATGATTTTTGAGAGATGTACAATACAACCATAATGAGTATTACACCCTCGGTGTAATCTCTCCTGTATAGAAAATGCACTCCGTCTTTTTAATTACACTTTGATCCCATTGGTCTCCCACTCATTCATTGTACGATTTGCTTTAGTATCCAAATCCTAAATGATGGTTGTGATGGGTACAAAAATATTTTTCATCTTTCACATCTTCTTTGATATATAGAAGATGGATTGGAAGATTAGAAGGAGATATACACACAAAACACACAACACACCATTCTTGGAGAACACAGAGGTTTTCTCTAGCCAAGAGAGTGGATCAAGGTTTGGTGCTTTCTTGATCAGTGTTGTATTCTTGGAGGTGGTTCGGGCTGAGCTTCTTGTAGCAGATAGGGGTCGAATAACACCTTAAGTGACGACGTTCTTGTTCGTTGTGATCTACTCCATTTGTGTCCAAATTCCATTCTATGTTTTCTGGTGATTGTCCATCTCCTTTTATCCTAAACCCGTATAATTCATTCAAATCATCAACAGTTATCACATGAGGCGTATTGAAAATTTGAAAAGCAATGAAACCAAATTCAGGATACTCATCTATTTCAATATTGATTTCCAAGGTGCTTAGAAATTTGAAAGTTTCTCGTTCGTAGGCCGTCCATTTTTCGCTCACGAAATTCTCCCATTTTGTATTTTTCAGTATCCTTTAAACATCGTTGAATAGGCCAAGCCTGACAAGAATGTCTTTGTCCAAGCATTGCGTTCCTTCGACTCCCATTCTAACCAATCATTTGCAATGTTCTTCGTGCTCTTTCTTTGAGAATAGAACTCCGTTTAATTGTGCGGTCCATCGAGCTATCGGTTTAATGATCGCCTCATACAAAAGGGGAATGTCTCTTAAAGTTTTGGGCTTCACTTTTTTTGCCATATCAACCTTCAATCAAACAAGTAACAATGTAAACAAAACTTTTAGAGAATAGCATTCATCAATGACTTTTGGAAATTGCAAACATTCATCAATTCAATCAAGATCATGAATAGCATATACCTAAAATCCATTTATCATATGCTATCATAACGTCAATCCACAAAAAACTCAAAGATCAAATCTTTCTCGTTTCATCACAATCCCTAAACCCTAATTTCTCAAATATTCATCGAATAGTAAAATTTACACACCACCATGCCTTACAAAGCATAGTAGCGTCATTAATAATGTTCATTGAGTAGTTTAGATGTAATGGCATCAACAAAATCGAAAATATTTCAATCATACCTTTCAATGATTTCAATAGTTTTAAGTTGGGATTGACGAAATCGTTTATAGAAAAGTGTTTAATGGATTGGGATCTTCATTTATAGAAGTTGATTTTGATGAAGAACTGATGTTTTTCGATGCTTTCCGTCGCTGGGGGTTATGAATAGATCAAATAAAAGTGAAGAAAAGGGAGAGATGTCGTATTTTAAAAAGCAAATTTTTGGTCGCGCACAGCCTATGCTGTCATGCACCGTCTGCCTGGGCTGTGCCTCCTATGAAGCGTGATGTCTAACGTCGTCAGCTCAATCATGCGAGTCAATTCAAGAATGAATCTTATCAAGGGTTTGAGAAAGAATTGAATAAAGAATCCAAATTCGAAGAACTCTTTTTTTACATTTTCAGGTTCTTGCATTCTCAGCAATTTCCTTCTTAATCCAAATATTTTTCATCCGCTGTCTCCTCAAATTGTACCTCGAAACACGAGAAAAAGAAAAATGCGTAGTCACAATGATAGCTTGATAACAGATACAATCATTTCTCTTTTTCTTGTTCATTCGACGGTTTCTTTTCTAAAAGTCCTCAAAAATTGGAAGCACACCTTCTTTTTGAATTTCTTTGTTAACATTCACTTGCAATTCTTACAATCAGCATTCTCTTTTTCAATCGTAACCAAGTGATCTTTAAGTCTCTCAACATTAGAATCAATCATGGAACTTCCTTCTTAATTCATCAAAACTTCAATTGCTTCTTTAACTAAGTCATCTTCCAAACAATTAATTGAAGCATTGTGATGGATAACATGAATATCATCCAAGTGGAACTCAAGGAAATCCAAAACTGATTTCATGTCATCAAAATCATCCAAAATCTCTTCTTCAAGAGTTGTCGCCTCATAACAAGTTTCTATTGACTCATTTTTTTCATCATCGAAAACGTTTGATCTAGGCAAATCAATAATAGCACACAAGAAGAGAAGTTATGACTGAGTCGAGGAGAATAAGAGGAAGTCTAGAGTCACTCACACCAGTACCTGCAGCAGCTTTGGAGTCCCTACTTCACTCTCATCAGTGTTCGAGCTATTACAGTACCTCGAAAGTGTGGTCTGCATGCTGCAAGATAAGATAGAAGGTAAATATGTAACGAA
>JAOVYX010022553.1:0-14476 GCA_035668315.1 Drosera spatulata
CTTACTTTTAATTTATTACAAAAGAGAAAACGCATATTTTCGTTACGTTTATTAATTTTCGAACTATTATTTGATCTTAATTTTTACATTTATTTGATCGTAATTTTCTGGAGCTTTATATATCCGTAAAGGATCGTACTCAATACTCTAAACTGAGTATTTTCTTCACTTCTCTGATGATGTTGCTGTGTTTGTGATGCCCCTTTGTCTCTACTTCCTAAGCGTATTTATAGGAAATTGAAAGGAGTGTGAATTCGCTATGTGAGCAAACTAGCTTCGTCCTGCAATTCGGCATTTTCCACGTGCACAAATTGTTTAGTCCTGTTTTTCGGCTTCAAGCAGACTGATTTCTCTTCAATTGCAAAGAAATGGGGATGTATTGAATGTAGTCGTCCCCCTTTCATATCACCACATTGGCTTGCCCAACTTTTCATACTTTCACATTTTTATTATTTTTTCTTTTTTTTTTCTTATGTATATATGTCATAGTATGTGGTCCATGAGGGATAATACTAACAAACTCTAAAAGGGAAGTTTCATTCTGAGGATCTCAAAATTTAATGGGAAGTTTCATGCACCATTGTGGTTGTTTTTTGTTGTTCAGCGTCCATGTCAGAGGGGTTTTGCACAAAAAAACTCACTCCAAAAGTGCACCATTGTGGAGCTCTTTGTGGGCCCTTTTATCTTTGGTATAGATTTTTAGTAGAGTTTGTTCGTACAAAAAGAGAAATCTACTTTGTTCTAGATCTTACATCCTGTAACTATATAATAGTGATATATATCCTTATTATTTTTATTAGCATGCTGGTAATTGTTTTTAATTGGTTAGTCTAGATTAATCAAAACAGAAAAAGAATAAAAAAAATGGAACAGTAATTTAGTCAAGACGAGGAAATCCTCTGTTCTTAAGACAATATTTTCCCGCCTTGTTGCTATCGGTTACTAACAATCTGCCTCCCAAGATACAACGACTAAACAAAACACCTTCGAACAAGAGCACACCAAATCCCGAACTGGACTCGGACACTAGATACAGTGATTAGACGCCAGAGGAGAAGAGAGGATGCAAGACACGAGACTGTGGTTCTGTGGATTAAAGTGTGTGTTTAGCAGCATCAGAACGCTGTATTTATAGAGTTATAGGAGGGATCTGGGTTTGAAGGGAAATGCATCTGACAGCTTTAGGAGGGAACAACGTGGTAGTGCCATAAATGTCCACCCTGCCTACTGCTCCTTTGACTGGGTTGGGCTGGAGATTGGGCCTGGGCCTGGGCTGGACTGCCCACAGATTGAAAATAACTCAGTTGGGCCGGCCTATACACGCATACGTTCATCCGATCGGATCCTGGTCGGGGCACGTGCTTGTGTGTCTTGAACCACACCTAGGTCTTCTCCCTGACATAAAATTGGATACCGCTTCATACCTCAACCCCTTTACCATACTTGACCCTTATAAGGGACACCTACCCTTACAAGAATTCCGATGTGGGTAGCACAGCACCCACTTTCCCTCACAACAATATTACACACCACCAACTTTAGATATTAATATTTCATTCATCCAAAATCGATTATTAGAAATTAAATATACTACATTCATCTACATCAAATGTAGTTTACAACGAGCCCAAAGATACAATGTTTCGATAATGAGAAACCACCTAAAATACGGTCCGAAATGATTGATTTTCCACAGTCCCTCACATGAACGACATTAATGTATGCAGACATACTTTGAGAGAGTCCAGACGGCAAGATACTACATCAGGAGAGATGGCTTACGGCTTTGAACCTTCCTTAGAGGAATACATCGGGTTTACTTGGCTGGTCAGTGAATGTGATGTCATGAACTTTCCAGCTATTTGTGTAAACCAAGACAACTGTACCTACATAGTATCTTACCTAACACCTTTAGATACTCATGGTTGCATCCATTTTGGCCTTGGACCGATCTTGGATTCATAAGTGTATTACATCTGTTGGAGGCGGCCCCTCCTACACTTGCATAGGTGATCTATCCACTTTTAGTATCCTATTTATACTCTGTGAGAATCATTAAAAGCATAGCTTAACCTATACCCTCTTTAGCAGATAGCACTTTTCAGCCATTGGAATGGGTAGGAGGTAACTCCCAAGTACTGCAACGAATCTTCGTAGTTTACCTGTCCCATTAAACAAGTTCACTTTTTTGACTGGTTGGGTTACCACTATGAGAATTATTGATCCACGGGTTTTAGTCCCATTTTCTTCGACAAGAATGCTAAAAGTTCTCTAAGTAAATCTTTTGTCAGCGGATCCGCGAAATTTTCTCGTGACTTAACATAGTCAATAGATATCACACCTCTAGAGATTAACTGTCTTATAGTCTTATGTCTACGATGAATGTGTCAAGACTTGCAATTGTACATCATACTTTGTGTCCTTCCTATCACCGAAGCACTATCACAATGAATCATGATAGCCGACATAGGCTTTGTCCAGTACGGAATATCCTCTAACAAGGTGTGAAGATTCTCGGCTTCTTCAACTGCTTTATCTAATGCAATGAACTCGGATTCCATTGTGGATTGAGCTATGTATATCTGTCTAGAGGATTTCCATGAGACAGCTCCACCATCAACTGTGAATACATATCCACTGGTGGACTTAATATAATAGGAGTCGGATATCTAATTGGGATCGTTGTATCCCTCTAATGCAGCTAGATATTTTGTGTAATATAATCCATGGTTCATAGTGTATTTCAAATACCTTAGAACTCTGGTCAATTTCGTCCATTGGTCATTACCTGGATTACTATTCAACCGACTTAATTTATTCACAGCACATGCAATATTCGAGGGTGTACTATTGTTGATGTACTTAGACATCCAATAATTCTGGCATACTTAATTTGGGATACGGGTTCTCCGCGATTCTTTCCAAAGTATTAACTAATGTCAATTGATGTTTTGATAGGTTTACTGTCATATGCATCGAAGTTCTTTAATATAGTCTCAATATAATGAATCTTTGACAAAGAAAGTTCGTCAGGTGTTCTTATGATTCTTATTCCTAGAATCACATCTACTGAAACATTTCCTTTGTATTCATAATAAGATTATGAGTACTGCCCATTATTAACATGTCATCAACATTTAAGCACACTATCACATATGCTTCTGGTGTGCTCTTGGAGTAGACATAGGTGTCTTCTTCGTTGCTATTAAAACTATTTATTAACAAGGTTTTGTCAAACTTTTCGTGGCACTGTTTAGGGACTTGCTTAAGCCCATAAAGTGACTTAACCAGTCCACACGTCTTCTTTTCTTGTCCAGGAAAAACAAATCCCTCGGATTGTTCCATAGAGATTTCCTCCTCCAATTCTCTATGGAGAAATGCCAACTTGATATCCATTTGATGAATTTCAAGCGTATGCACAGCGGCGATGGAAATAAGTGTTCTTATCGACGTCATTCTCGAAACGGGAGAATAAGTGTCAAAGAATTCAAGACCTTCCTTTTGTCGATATCCTTTTGCAACCAATCTGGCATTGTACTTATCAATCATTCCATCAGGTTTATATTTCATTTGAGAATCTATTTGTAACCCAATGCTTTGTTTCCTGGCGGAAGATCTACCAATTCTCAGGTATGATTTTGCATTATGGATTCTATTTCGTTGTTTATAGCTTCCTTCCAATAAGGAGCTTCAGGACTTGACAATGCTTCGTCAAGTGTTCTTGGTTTGATTTCCAACGTATATATTAGGAAATCAGGTCCATATTCTTTTGTTGTTTTAGACCTCTTGCTTCTTCTAGGTTCCTCTTCTTGCGGATGAGTACTACTTGAAGGTTCTCGAATTCGTTTATGAGAGCTCTCAGCTCTCCCTTCCTTGCAAGGGAATATGTCTTCAAAGAAGACAGTGATTCTTGATTCAATGATCAACTCTTCGGTCACTTCAGTATTTTTCGACCGATGAACCAAAAATCGATAAGCACTACTATTATGAGCATACCCAATGAATATGCAATCAATAGTATTAGGTCCAATTTTTACTTGTTTAGGTTTAGGTATTTCAACCTTTGTCAAGCACCCCCACACTTGAAAATATTTGTAGGAAGGTTTATGACTTTTCCATGACTCATATGGTGTTTCGTTCAACATCTTGTGAGGAATACGATTTAAAATGTAGGTCGTTGTGAGAGTAGCTTCCCTCCACATGTTCTGTGGTAAGTCTGAATTGATCATCATCGCATTCGTCATCTCCTTGAGAGTGCGATTCTTACGTTCAGTAATGTCGTTGGATTTTGGTGAATATGGGACAGTTGTTTGATGAATAATACCATTTTTAGAGCAAAACTCATCAAAAGGTGCTCCTTATTCTTCACCTCTATCACTACGAATTATTTTTATTCACTTGTTAAGTTGGTTCTCAACTTCACTTTATATTACTTGAACACATCCAAGGCTTGATCTTTACTATGTAATAGTTACACATAACGATATCTCGTGCGATCATCAATGAAGGCAATAAAGTATTTCTTTCCACCTCTAGTTTGTACGAACTTTAGATCACATATATCTGTGTGAATTAAATCTAAAGGTGAAGAGCTCCTTTCAACTCTTGGAAAATGAGGCTTTGTGATTTTGGCTTCCACACATACTTCACATTTGTGTGAATCAATTTCAAATAGAGACAATAAGTTCAAACTCATTAATTTCTTTAAAGAATTTTTGTTAACATGTCTTTATCTAACATGTCACAAGTTTGAACACTCAGTCAAGTAAACAGAAGACTTCTTTTTAGTAATACCATTGTTACGGATTACAGGCATAACATTCATCTTAAACAAACCATTGTCAAGATATCCTCTGCCTTCATACATCCTGGTCTTAGACAACACAAACTTATCAGACTCAAATACAAGTCTAAAACCATCCCTAGACAAGAGTGGCCCAGAAACTAAGTTCTTCCTAATGTATGGCACATGCAAGATATCCTTGAGAGTTAGCTCCTTGTTAGAAGTCATCTTCAGGATGACCTTCCTAATTCTAGCAATAGATGAGGCCGATGAGTTCCCCATATAGACATCCTGTACAGAAAATAGAGTGTATGATGAGAACAACTTCTTGTCAGCACAAACATGGCGTGTGGCGTCGGTGTCAACAAATCATTCTCTCGGTTCTCCACCATATTGACTTTATAGACGACAACAAGGGAGAGCTTTGAGATCTCATCTTCAACCACATTGATTTGCTTTTGCTTAGCCTGATTGTTGTCCTTCTTTGGCTGACGACAATCCCGCGCCCTATGGTTCGGCTTTCCACAATTGAAGCAGGTTCCGTTGAACTTCTTCACTGGACCACCGTTCTTTTGATCATTGTTTGGGCGCTTTCTCTTCTTGTTTGACTCCATCAAATTGAGTTTTACCTCCTTTAGAAGCTTCCATGCCCTCTTCTCAGACTAACAGTTACCTTCTTCAATCCGTAGTTTGGCGAGAGGTCTTCAAGCTTTATCTCCATGCGCTTATGCATGAGATAGTTCTTGAAGTCCTTCCATAGTGGAGGCAGCTTCTCAATGATAGCTGCCACTTAGAAGGTCATGAATGATGATGATCTTCATTCCCTCAGCTACAATGTCATGAATGATGATCTTCTACTCTTGTACTTGACTAGCCACAGTCTTGGAGTTTACTTGTTTGAAGTCGATGAACTTTCCAACCATGAATTTTTTCTAACCGACATCCTCCATTTTGTACTTCTTCTCGAGTGGCCCCACTACAAACATTGTATAGAGTGTTGTCCAGACCGTTGAGGATGTAGTTCTTGTATAGAAAGTCTTCTTGCCTCCATGCAAGCTGTTCTGAAAACTTCTTTGAATCTGTCTCTCTCTCAACAACCTTGTACGCCTCCTTAGTCAGGAACCTTGCCACAGTCAAGGTAATCAGATAGAACAGCATCTTCTGTTGTCATCTTTTGAAATCCGCGACAGAGAACTTCTCAGGTTTCTCCAAATGAGAGGAATGTGACGTGACAGTCGTAACAACAGTCAAAGATGACGCCATTTCTTTCTGTATACATAGCAAAGAACACATGTTAGCGTGAGTACGAAGTGGCACTCCAAACACAAAACAAACAGATCTGATCGCATTCAGATTTAGCAATCAGAGCACCGTATAGGCTTCTTTTTTCCGTATGCAGTCAGATACCATAGCCGATTGATATCCATAGGCAATTGAAAAGAGAAGCAATGGAGTTTGTAGGCTTGAATATGAGAGCAATCAGATTCACACTTTCAGAGTAATCTATTTGTAGGCCATGTAATCAAATCCATAGATCTGGAGACATGCAATCAAATAGTAGACTCTTAACACTTTCAGAGTAGTCTATTTGTAGGTGATGTAATCAGATTCGTAGATCTATAGACACGTAATCAAACAGTAGACTCTTAACACTCCAATTTGATTAAACCGTACTCACAATACTGTCTTAAGATTGTTAGTAAGTTAGTCCAGATTAATCTAAACAGAAACTAAAAAAAAAAACTTGGAACAGTAAACTTAGTCGAGGCGAGGAAACCCTCTGTCCTTAAGACAATATCGTCCCGTTCTGGTGCTATCGGTTATTGGCAATATGCCTCCCAAGATACAACGAGTGAAAAAGCACTTTCAAACAGGAGGACACCAAACACGAAGGAACGTCATACCCTTTAGTGTTCTGAACCCTCCGGACTGGACTCGGGGACTGGATGTAGTGACTAGATGTCAGAGGAGAAGTGAGGATGCAAGAGATGAGACTATGGTTTTGTTGATTGAAGTGTGTGTTTAGCATCCTTAGAACGACTGTATTTATAGAGCTATAGGAGGGTTCTGGTTTTGGAGGGAAAAATGCATTTGACAGCTTTAGGAGGGAAAAACATGGTAGTGTCATAACTGTCCACTTTGCCCACTACTCCTTTCACTGGGCTAGACTAGAGATTGGGCCTGGGCCTGGGCCGGACTGCCCACAGATTGAAAATAAGGAATTGGTTGGGCCAGCACAAACATGCACGCATCCATTCGATGCGATCCGAGCCTAGCCGACACGCACGCGTGCGTCTGTGTATCTTGGACCACACCTAGGTCCTCTTCCTCACACAAAATTAGTCACCTAGGTCCTATTCGATGCTACACTGTCTCTTCCTCCTCCGTTCACTTGTCTCAATGGGATCGACGGAGTGGCTACTAGAGTTACTCCGTATGATGGTTCCACGTTCACAAACCTCAAAGGACGTAGGTGACTCCTCTAGAGATTGGTTGGACAAGAGAGAGCATAGAGATGTGTTTTTCATCACGCACATATTACGTTTGAGGCTTTGTCAGACTTTATAGGAAAAACTACGTTTGATTCCTAAATCAAATTTCGGTAATCAGTTAGGATAATAATTAGAATTCAAATAATAAATATTCAAATTCCTAATATGTCGTCACATCATCTATGACTTGTGGGCGTCATATAATATTAAATCACAACATCTCCTACTCGCTCATATGGCGGAAGTCATCTGCATAACTCA
This sequence comes from Drosera spatulata, assembly GCA_035668315.1. Taxonomy (NCBI): domain Eukaryota; kingdom Viridiplantae; phylum Streptophyta; class Magnoliopsida; order Caryophyllales; family Droseraceae; genus Drosera; species Drosera spatulata. The sequence goes on from JAOVYX010022553.1 coordinate 7,537, forward strand.
TTCTCAAATAACCCCAACTCTTCATACTAGAAATGAAACGTGTGACCTCATAAGAACAAACGTACATAGGAGCTATGTATTAAGTCATCATCAAGACTAACACAAAGCTTTACTAGGAAGAATCTCGTCAATAACCCAGCAGTTCCACTATACCTAGATATAATATTCTCAAATCCCTCACAATGAGCAATGCTATATCTCTCATAAATCGCTATTTACTCATGGCTTGCATCAAGGAAATAATCCGATCAAGTCGCCCTGACTATGAGTCACGCAACGTGGTGTATTATCATACTATCTTTCCAAACAACATATGTTGGTCCAATTCAACCCAACTGCTTTCTTAGACAAGTTCTGCGAGACCGCATCAAGCATGATCCAAGGAAACATTCTAAAGTAGCAACATCGAGCAGCCTTGATCCAACATAGTTTTTGGTCCATAAGGACACATAGTAGAATCACATAATGATTCAAGTGGCTCACACAGTGACAAAGCAGGGATTCATTTATCAATCTCACCATAATGGTCGTCTCAAAGCGCATACAGTGTGAATGTATGTTGTGGTGTGCTCCCATAAAGGGCATGTCACTAGTAATAAATAACACCACACGAATCTTAATCTAGTCGCTATACCAGCGCCTAACCTAAATTTCTAGCAACAGTCTCTCTCGTAGCACCTGTTCTAGAAATTCGCATTTGGCTATCGACCAAATAATATGATCTTATCTTAACTCGAACTAAGGTGACATACAATATATAATTATCACTTGCTTGTCCTCTAGGTGCCAAAAATATAACATCTCATCTTGCACACCTTCTCAGTGTCAAGATAATTCATCTGTGTGAGTAGATCGAACCAGGCGTGAAGACATCTTTACAAGAATACATACATAAAACATCAAAACAAAACCACACATAGTATAAAATAGAAATGTTGTGAACAAGAATGGCATACAAAGAAAAAATAAATATATCAACAAATACATCAGATCCTACCCAATCCCATGCTCCTAGAATAAGCAAGAAATACATCTCTAGCAATAGGCTTAGTCAAGGGATCATCCACCATCATGGCAGTAGATATATGATGTAGGATCACCTCCTTCTTCGCTACTATGTCTCTAATGAAGTGATAACGCATATTTATGTGTTTAGTCTTCCCATGATACTTGGGATCCTTAACATATGCCAAAGCTGCTATGTTATCATAGTACATAAGAATGACCTTCTCCCCGTAGGCCTTGATAGCCAACCTCTGTAAGAATCTCTTCGTTCACACAGCCTCCTGAACTGGTGCTGAGAAGGCGATGTACTTGGCCTCCATCGTGGAAAGAGAAACACATGTCTGCTTCTTGCTCCTCCAAGGGATACAGCCACCACCAAGTATAAATGTATAACCTGATGTGGACTTACGCTCATCTCTATCACTGGCCCAATCTACATCATTGTAACCTCTCAATCTTAAATGACCCGTATGGTAACATAACACAAGGTCAGTAGTACCACGAAGGTACCTAAAGATTCTCTTGACAGCTGCCCAATGAGCTTCAGCAGGATTACTCTAGTATCAACTGACCACGCCAACAACATAACAAAGGTCAGGACGTATACACAACATAGCATACATCAAGTTCCTAACTGCTGTTGCATATGATACTTTAGACATACGTTTCTTTTCTTCACCACTCTTAGGACATTGATCAAGGCTTAACAAGCATCCTTTTTGCATTGGGGTGTCAATTGGTTTAGAGTTGTTCATGAAAAACCGCTCAATTAACTTCTTGACGTAAGACTCCTGAGATAAACCCAGAAGTTTCTTTGACCGATCCCTCACAACCTTCATGCCTAGCACATAGCTAGCTTTCCCATATCCTTCATCTCAAAAGTTAAGGACAACCATCTCTGAGTGGCAATTATAAGATCCACAACATTGCCGGCCAAAAGTATGTCATCTACATACAAAGCAAGTATAAGAACTTTATCATTCAACCTCTTTATGTAACAGGAATGATCCTCATTGACCACATCCTTCGCAAGGTATATACAGTGATCTTCCTCAATCATGTAGAAACCAATAGATGTAATAAATTGATGAAACCTTAAATTCCATTGCCTCGAAGACTGTTTAAGACCATATATGGAACGATTTAAGTGACAAACTTTGTGCGCTTGTCCCTTGACTTCAAAACATCCATGATGGGAAGTTTGTCACTTAAATCGTTGACTTCAAAACATCCGGTTGTGTCATATAGATCTCTTCCTCAAGTTCCTCGTTTAGGAACGTAACCTTAACATCCATGATGAAGTTCATAATCTTGCTAATCAAAAGGATAAGGCATAGAGATGCGAATCTCACTATCGGGAAAAAAGTATCCCCCATAATCTATCCCTTCCATTGGGGTATAGCCTTTTGCCACTAAACGCGCCTTATACTTGTCAATCGATCCGTTAACTATACGTTTGACCTTCAGTGCCACTTGTTCCCAATGACCTTATGCCTAGACGAAAGATCAGCCAAGTCCCAGATCTTATTCTTTGCCATAGAGGCTAACTCTTCTTGTATGGCAATATTCTATTTGTTACTTGCACTTGAAGAGAGTGCATCCCAAATAGAAGCAGGCTCATCTTCATCAGCAGCAACGTGGGCACACATAAGAGCATCAATCTCCTAAATCTCAAATAGACGACGAGGAACTTTGTCACATGCATTTTTTCTCACATGAGTCTCACTAGTTCTTGGTTTGCCATAATCGATGGGCACACTCCCACTATTCAGTGCACTTCTACTTGGTTGTGAAACATCTCTACTATCCTCAACGACCTTAAGCTGAGAAACTAATTCCCCTTCTTCGCTTGATGATGGTAAAGTAGTTTCACTTTTCTCTATCTCATAGATGTCCAAACTCTTTTGAGTGTCTCTTAAAGAAGGGAAATCTTTCTCAAGGAAGTCAATATCCCGAGATTCAATCTCAGTCATACCTCCACCATCTTGATGTTCACCATACATCACGTATCCTTTCGAGCTATCAGAATATCTTATAAAGATTACCTTTCTAGCTTTTGCACCCAATTTCCCAAACTTATGGGAAACATTGTGAACATATCCTGTAGCACCCCAAGGATGCAAGTGGTTGAGATTAAGTTTATGTCCAGTCCATAACTCATATGGAGTGAAAGAAACCGACTAATAGGACACTCTATTAAGGATGTAGGTCACAGTCAACAAAGCATCCCCCTAGAATGATATTGGGAGGTTGACTTGCGTCATCATCGAACGAACCATATCAAGTAAGGTTCTATTCCTTCTTTCCGTCACACCATTTTATTGCGGAGTGTAATGAATAGTGAGCTGCCTAACAATTCCCTTTTCTCACAAAATTCATTAAACTGAGATGACAAATGCTCGCGTCCACGATCCGTTCTAAGAACTTTTAAGTTCTTTTCTTTCTGATTCTCAACCTCAGCCAAGAAACGTTTGAAACAATCAAAAGCCTCATGACTGTGAGCTAATAGATACACATAACCGAAGCACGTATAGTCATCAATGAATGTGAGAAAATATGTAGCACCATTACATGCTTTGACACTCGTAGGACTACAAATGTCCGAGTGGACTAACTCAAGTGGCTGAGCAGCTCTTATAGCCTTAACAAAAGACTTTCTGCATGCCTTTTCTGCTAAACAAGCCTCACATGTAGGTAACTTGATCTTAACAAGTGGGCCCAAAAGGTCTTCTCTAGCTAACCTAGTCATTCTGTCTTACAGACAGAATACACAAATAATGCTCGAGGAACTAGAATGGATACCTTCTTCGTCGGTGCGCTCACGAGCGAAGTGACCCATCTTATCACAGTTACAGCACTTGATTTTCGTCTTATCTTTCTTTGCACCATGCTTGCCCCTTGGGCGCTTAGCCACTTTTCCTTCTTTAGCACCTTGTGAGGGAACCTACCAACTTATCCTTGTTATATAGCGTTTGGACGATTTTCTTTGCGCTTGCCCGCATTGGCAACAAGAGCTGTAGCACGGGTCACATGTTGAGATATATCAACAAAATTCTTGATACTCTCATTGTAGGTGAGAATCTACTTCATATTAATCCATGAGTCAGGTGAGGAACGAATCATAGCTAGCACTTGCTGCTCGTCAGAGAGCACAATACCAGCACTAGTCAATTTCCTAATTATTAAAGACATGAACCTCAGGTGCTCTTTCATCGAGTGCTTGGGGTCCATTCTATAAGTCTCAAACTTCAGCACCAAACCACTAAGTCGAGTAGTAGAAGTGCCCCCAAAATAAAAATAAAGACGGTCTCACAATTTTCTTAGCAGTGGTGTAATGCTTATATGCACTAATGAGGTCATTGTGCATGCAGCTCAATTTGATCCATGTCTCATATGCTTCATTATCTCGATGATGGTGGACTGTCTGTCCCTCAGGTGGTTTAGCCATAGCCGTGATAAGATACTCCTGAAGTTTTTGCTCATTTAGCAAAAACTGCATCTTCTTATACAAAATATCATAATTGGTGCCATTCAATTTTTTACCCTTTGTCACGTCAATGATGATATTTTTAGTAGCCATTTCACTGTTATTATAGAGATAAAAATATGACATCAATATGTATTCTTCACAAGATTGCTTCCAAAAGCCAAAAAAATATGAATATTTTTATTTAATAACACTGGGAAAGCTCGAAAAAATCGCTATGCTCATCATCATCGTCCATACAAGTGAATCAAAAAGAAAATCATACATGCTTTGAGCAAACAAATATATAACGAAAAAGGTGTTTTATCTCACTATAAACCACATGATCTCTTGACTCTATTTTTTTTATACTAATAAAATTTTCACACAACACAATTTTTATTTTGCATAACTATTTCATGTATATACACTGGACATATGATATGAACATGAACATATACACGGAACACAAGACATCTCAACAAATCTAGTAACTCCATCTTTTCATTGATATACATGTTCGCATTAGGTTGTGATCCTCTTATTCACATTTTCATGTAATATACACTTATATGAGAGTCCAGGGGATGATCCATATCAATTCATCCATTGTCATGTAATATACACTTCTATCCATCCATATTAACACTTGTTAATCTTCTTGTTTGATCATACTAGGACCACAAGCCAATTGCATACATAATGTTCACCACTATATCTATCTATTACCAACGGTTTCTCATGATTTCAAGTTATGGGTCAACTTTCAATTTCCTTTGTTTAATAAGTATGATAATTTATTCCCCACTTTGTTTAATAAATATGACGATCCCCACTTTATTATATACAGAATCTTGATATCTACTAAACCGCTGCTTTCACCGAACAAATAAATATTCCAACCAAATAGAAGTCAAAAATCAGGATCAACAGAAACACGTAATCAATTACTAAACGATTCTCCACGTTAGTAATGCTCGGATACCAATGTTAAAAAATTAAGGGTACTTGGCGTATTAACCTGTCACCAACAATCAAGCAGCAAAATAAAACGGATCTGCGTAAAGTTACAAGCCTTCTTGATTTCAACATACGATTGTACTCCTCTTCTTCGTCAACGCTACATTGTCTCTTCCTCGTCCGTTCACTCGTCTCAATGGGATCGACGGATTGTTTACTAGAGTTACTCTGTATGATAAAGGTTCCACGTTCACAAATCTCAGAAGACGTAGATGATTCCTTTATAGATTGGAGAAGTGAGATCATAGAGATGTATTTTTCATTACGTAAAATATTACGTCTAAGACTCTATCAGACTTTATAAAAAAAATTAGATTTGATTCCTAATTCAAATCTCGATAATCAATCAGGATAATAATTAGAATTCAAATAATAAATGTTCAAATTTCTAATATATCTTCATGTCATTCATGACATATGAACACCTTATAACGGGCTCACCGCAATGGCAGCAAAAGTACTCAGCGAGTTTTGAACGTTTGAACTCATTTAGAAGTCTGGCTGCGTATCATTGCGGTACAACCGAAATAGGTTGGTAGTCGTTACTGTCAAAAGCATTGATTTGTACATGAGATGATAATATTAATAGTACAATCTAACTATTACTGCCTTACTCACCAATTAATTGAAATGTCTTTTTTAGACCGTTTCAAAATGAATAAAATATTTTTTTTATCGGAAAATGTTTTATATATAAAATTAACAAAATATTTTTACTTTATATCACATCAACTTATCTCATCATTGTTTCTACTTTTTTTTTTTTATCACCAATTCATCTCTCACACACTCATAAGGACAAAAGTATCATTAGCTACTAAATTCAATATACACATAAATTCATGTGGCACATGACATTTCGATTAAATTGAAACGAAATGAGTAATAAATATAGGTGTATTTAGACAAGGCTAACTTATAACAAAAGAACTTCAGACTAAGTAATGTAGAAACTCTCATTACAGTCATAATTATAAGGATGCGTCGTTGGTGTTAAAATAGCAATCACTTGGCTACTGCTAGATTGTACCCCATATTCACTGTCAACTGCGATTTGTTGTATTGTGAAGTACATCGTTTTTTGCATTGGCAGCTACATTTCACAATGCAATAAGATACAGTTCATAGAATGAAGGAGACGAAATCCAGCAGCAACTATTTGACTAGTGCAGTAACACCATTGATTTTCTTTAATTATAAAGCTATGTAGAGAGAGACTTTTTAACTCTTGCACATCATACCACGCTTGGCCTGCTCAAAAGCAGAGTAGATATTGAATCCTACCTTGTTGACTTGTTGAGTTCCTACAAGAGTGTAACGCCCCAAGATTTCATATCCAATATCTGCTTGACACGTGGCGTTACCGTCGCTTCAAAGTCCGTTTGAAGCAAGGCGACAAGATTACAGGGGGTTTAAGTATCAGAAACATAGGAAATCAAGAAATATCCA
>JAOVYX010022554.1:0-14475 GCA_035668315.1 Drosera spatulata
GCTGCGGTTGCGGCCAGGCGACTCCGGCTAGGGGCTGGCGACGAACTGGGCGCAAGGCGGCTATGACTGCGGCTGCGGCTAGGGCCGGCGACGCAGCGGTATAGCAGGGCACGGCTAGGGGCGGCACGGCTAACGGCACGATGAAGCTGTGGCGAGGACAACCGGCGACGGCGGCGGACTCCGGACGTCGAATACAAGACGGTGGCGTTGAGGGCGGTGGGACGGGGCGATGGTGAGGGCGGTTGTGACGACGATAGTGTTTACACAGACGGCGACGGCGAAGGGGAGAAGGAGGAGGAGAGGAAGAAGAAGAAAAGGGAAGGCGGCGCTGTGAATATATAGACTTAATTCTGCGACGGATTCTGTCGCAAAGTAAATTAACCTATTATTGCGACAGCTTCCGTCGCAGTATTCAGTGTAATATGCGACGAATCCGTCGCATATATATCAATTATAATTTTACAAAAATAAATTAACCTAGTATTGCGAAGGATTGCATCGCAAGCTTCAATTATAATTTTACGAAAATATATACACTAAATTAACCCAGTATTGCGATGGATTTCGTCGCTGTATTCAGTATATTATGCGACGGATCCGTCGCATATGTCAATTATAATTTTACAAAAATATATACACTAAATTAACCTAGTATTGCGACGGAATCCGTCGCAATATACAGTGTAGTATGCGACGGCTCCGTCGCACGGTTCAATTATTAAAAATCAACCAAACCCTAAACCCTGGACCTAAACCCTAATCCTTAACCCAAATCCTTAACCCTATACACGAATTTCAAAATCTTATATTCATCATCCAAATATCGATAAATAAAATATAACAAATAATCGAAAGATTAATTACGCAACCACTTCTATATATATCTTTGATATATTTGTAATTTTGTTTCACTAAATTAATGAAAACTTCTCCCTTGAAATTCATTCAAATGCAAACAAAATTTTTAACTTGTACCTAACTTAATTTTGTGTATTGATTTCAAAGTTTAATATGTAACATGATTATTTTGAACGTAAATAACATTAATTAAATTTTACTGAACATAGGCGATGGATTGCGTCGCATTGACAGATATCTGCGACGGATTCCGTCGCGTAATGTAATTACTAAAAATAATTTAGACGTTAAAACCCTAAACCTAAACCTAACCCCTAACCGTTAATCGTTATCCATAAATTTTTCAAAGTGCTTTGCGACGGATCCGTCACAGTTTTTCTCTCTTCCAACACTTAGAAAAATTTTGGGTGTATAAAGTTTCCATATAGCTTGTTCTACGACGAATTCCGTCGCAGATTGGTTTTATATATGCAACGGCTCCGTCGCAGAAACTTAATGCGCTGTTAATTTTTTTCATTTTTTTTTTCCATATTTTTTCGACGGCAACCGTCGCATTTGTGTTGTAGTTTTGTGATGGCCTTTGACTTTCCTTCGTAAAATCCTTTTCATTAATTTTATTTTTCTTATATTACGTTTTGCGACAGATCCGTCGCAGAATTTTTAGTTTTGCGACGGATAATATCCGTCGCATTTTTCTTCCGTCATAAAATCAACTTTTTCTTGTAATAATTGAATTTGTCTTATTAAAAAAAATTACTTACCATCTTTAAAATGATACTGACCGTACACCGATCCCTGTGAATGTTTCGTCTCTTCTTTGCTCCTGTTCTCCTGAGCACGTTGTGATCGGTCTTGAAATTGTTTCGACTTGCCCAGCATCTTTAGAGCCTCCTCTGTCTCATCATCACACCAAAGGATTTTCTTGCTCTTTTGTACAACTTGCTTGCTGGCGTGCCAAGACATCGCCTCAGCTGTGCTCTTGGTTGCATACAAACACTGCAATCTCGGGGTGATGGGAAAATACCATAGCACCTTATGAGCCACGCGCTTCTTGCCTTGAAGATTGTCCTTGTATCTTCGTGCCCCACAATTGAAACACATCTTCAAGGTCTCTGCACCTTGTAAAACAATATGCAACCATTGGGGCATATATCTATCTTCTGAACAGGAAGACGGATACCCCTCATCAGTCGATTAGTTGAGTGTAACGTGTCCTCATCACATTGTCTTCCGGACAAATGTCTTTCAACAACGTCGCAATGACATCAGTTGTCCTGTGCGGTATGTTGTACTCATACTTGATGTTCAACAACCTGAAAGTAGCCTCAAATTGGGACACTTTGCAATCAGGATACAAAGGTTCCCTAGCAGCATTCAACATATCAAAACAAGGCTTGGAAGCAGGCGGCGGGCTATCATCAAAAGCATTCACTGTCTCATGATCTACACCCCATGAATAACCAGGCATAAACCCATCCACAGCTATATCCTCATACGGGTTTGAGAACATCGCTCTAGAGGCTTCTCCTTACTCAGCCTCACCCTGTTGTGCCAATATCCAATACTTGGACGCAAAATCCCTCTTATACAAATGCACTATGGCTTCATCCGCCGTTTGATATCCTATTGTGACACTTGACACAAAAACACCTCAAGTGTCACGGGATAATTGAAAATCTGGTTCTTAAAGAGAAATTCACAAACTTTTTGACATTTCTAGCAAACAAGGTGTTCAAATACCCATCAACAAGCCGCTCATACATCCAGGATCTATCATAAACCATAACAAATCCGATCCCATCTTTCTATTCATTAATCCACCATTAAAAAAAATTAGTGACAAATATTAAATGTCATACACTTATTCCAACTACAATTAGATAATTCAACTAGTTTACAACACTAAAAATCATCACATCAATGTTTTAACTATTTTTCTTAAATTAATGTTTAACTCTACAAATCGGCATTAAAAAAATCAACACTAAAAATGTATTCAACGTTTAACAAATTTTATTCCATTCCAACGTTTAAAAGGTTTCAATTAAGTTGCATTCAATCTATGACACTACAAGTTTACACTAAAAAATCTTAATATAACCTTAAATCAACCCAATCACATGCACAATCCAATAAAAAAGAATACAATCGACCTTCGATAATCTAACCTAAACAACCTAACGGTGCATCCAAACAACCTAACCATCAAAGCAACCTACAACAATGCATTCAAACAACCTCCAACAATTCATCCATATAACCCCGAATCGAGGCACACGCTCGACCCTCTGATTCCTCCAAAACCAATCAAGGATCATCAAATCAATGTTTAATACTCTAAATAAGATATCAGATAAAATTAAATTAAGATAAATTGATTTTTAAGTTAGGGTTTAAAAATTTTACTTTATCAATTCTGTATTGATTGAAGACGATGCAGTGGTGGTGGGAGCAGCTAGCCGGTGAGTTATCTTGCCTGAATATCAATTGGTTGTGGTGAGAGTAGAAGAGGCGGCGTGTGGTGGTGGTGGTGGGAGCAGGCTAGGCGAGCAGGCAAGGAGTAAGGGGATAGGGCGAGGTGGTGGTGGTGTGGCCAGAGGGTGTGGTGGCGGAGGTGATGGTGATGCTGGTGGAGGTGATGGTGATGGTGGCGGCGGCAGATGGTGTGGGAGTAAGGGGATGGGGTGAGGTGGTGATGATGACGATCGGAGGGTGTGGTGATGACGGTCGAACGGAGTGGTAATAGTGATGGCGTTTGTGTTTTGGTGTGTGAGTGGAGAAGTTAGCGACGGATTTATTTTGCTGTCGTAAATTTGCAACTAATGTCCTTTTTCGTCGCTAATTTGCGACAGAAAACAGATCTTCGTCGTTAATTTACGACAGAAAAAAGCAATCTGTCGTTAAAGTTAATTATTTTGCGACTAAAGTACTACTTTTCATTAGTAGATTAGTGACTGAAGCTTTTAATGTTGTCGTTGATACATTGTCTTTTTTAGTGTATTAATCGTTCACCGAATGCAGCACATGGTGACACAAGCTGCTCCAAACTATCTTTGTTATTGGCGCCATAGTCCGAGGCAAACACTAGAGTACCAGAAGTTCATGAAACCAAATGACACTGCAGGTTTTGTTGAATGACCAAAATATGAACATGCGAAAACGTCAAGGAAAACCTAACAATTTGAAAAGCACAAACTGTTAGCTATATATAGATGCTTCTGCTATAGCAAGGGTGTTGTACACAAAAAAAGAACCTCTTCCCCTCTTTTCTTTCAGAAAAAAAAAACATTTTAAAAAAAGGATAATTAATATCAAGACAGAATTTTATTTTGTTAAGGTCACTCACACATTTATACATAATTTTTTTTTGGGTAAAAAATATATCATATTTTTGTCTTGGCCGAATAAAATTCTGCCTTAAAAATATCAATCCTCTTAAAAAATTTGAGAAAAAAACCCTTAAAAAAATTAACCCTTAAAAATCTGAATTAAAAATCTCATACAAAAATAAACCCATTAAAAAAACGTAAACAAATACACAAAAAACTGAACCACAAAGAAACAATCGATCAGAACCATTGGATCAAAGGTCACCATCGTCCTTGTTGCACATGCTGTAAAGCAAGGGATCCAATTTTTCACAATTACAGCATTGTCATTTAGATTCTGACAAGGGAGAAACACATATGTTGCATAGATTAGAACCTACATGACTGTTAAAAATCTTGGAAATATTATCACACCCCTTATCATTTATATCCAACCTAAACAAATGGATTTGTGAGAATAAGTCCTAAACCTATTTTTAATATATTAATAGATTTTTATTAATATTCAAGTCACATCAATGTGCATGCCATGTTTCTATAGTGGAAACAAGTCAAAGAGCCGTGACAAGTCAAAAACATGTCATGTTTTTATAAATTTTATTGTTAAGTTTGTTTTTCGTATGGGGATTATATATTTTAGTATCCCAAATTCTTTTTCTTAAATTTTGCTCTCCTTTGATTTTTTTTTATACAGCATGTAATATGTTTTATACTGTATCTTGAAAAATACATATAGTAAATTCATGCTAAGGGGAGCAAAATGTAATAGATTTTTCAAAAGGATATTTTTTCAAAGTTTACCTTTCGGATAATTATTATTGAGCATAATTGATGCAACGAAGCTATCGACGCACAGCCTTTGATCGTGTCACATGACGCACGGCCGTGCATCCTTGGACGTCATAAGGCGTGGAAGCCTCAACGCACGGCCCACTCCAGATCGTGTCCCTCAAGCATGGCCGTGTGTCGAATGCGAACTGTGTTTTGTGTTTTTTTTTGTTCTGTTTTATATTTTACTTAATAAACCCGAGGACATATTTGTACTTTTATTATGTTAGGTGTTGATTAGTTTCCTTTATTAGTTTCCATTTTGTTGGAACCGATCAGTTTGTTTTGGAATTGAAGTTTGAACACAGAAACCCTCTTTGAGGAAGAACGCGTGTGGCGTTATTTTATCCTCGTAACTCCTTTCGATCAAAATCTCCTTGGGTTTTTTGGCATCACCTTGGTATCAAATCCACAAGTTGATGGCTGATCGTGGTAGGGGTGTCATCGAGTATATAGGCAGATGTTGTGGCCTAAATTTGGAAGACGATGATCGTCCGAATCCATGTGAGCGAGAGCTAGAGATTAAAGAGCAGAGGAGATGTATCAAGGATCTTGAGTGTTAACTCGCATAGGTGAGATCGATTGCTCGATCTGACGATAAACAGGAGGAATCAGAGTCGTCACTCGATGACAGAGATGATGAGGACGTTAATCCGTTTGCAGAGTCGCCCTATCAAGGTCAGCGAGCCGCACGAGTTGGTCGACGTGCCCCTTCTCAGAATATTGGCATATGATCAAGATTCCAGAATTCGAAGGGAAGGCCCATCTCGATGAATTTATTGACTAGCTGAATATCGTTGAACGAGTCTTTGATCTTAAAGACTGAACGAAAGATCAGAAAGTCAAGGCGATGGCTATCAAATTACGCAAGCATGCTTCGATATGGTGGGAACATGTCAAGCATCGACGTAGTAGAAAAGGTAAGGCCAAGATTCAGAATTGAGAGAAGATGAAGAAGTTGCCTCAAAAGAAGTTTCTTCTAGTTTACTATCGGCAGGAGGCATTCCTTGAGTACACAGTGCTAGCCAGATGAATAAGTCGGTCGAAGAATATACCAATGAGTTTGATCGACTGTGAATATGGTATGATGTAGAAGAAGAGGAAGACAAAAGATTACCTGCTGTTTAGGCAGCTACATATTTCCGATTTTGTGCACATGCAGCAGTATTGGACCTATGAAGATGTGTGCAGGTTGGCTTTGAAAGTCGAGATGCAGAACAAGAGGAAAGGCAATAGTTAAGTTTGAGATCTCAGAATCGTCATGTACACGCAGATTTTGGAGTGAAAGGTGGGAGCTCTTCTGCGACGCCTGTTACGCCAACTGTTGCTAAGGGTGCTGGGAGTTTGAAGGCAATGCTTAAAGTTGGACAGATTAGCGGGTTGTGAAAGGGCGGAGCAGTGCCTAAACGATATTTTAAGTGCCAAGGAATTGGGCACTTTGTAGCTAATTATCCCAATCAACAAGCTGTGACATTTGTTCAGGTAGTTTCTAACCCTCTTTTTGACGAATCTGATGAAAAACAACATGAAGATAGAGGTAGCTGATGTGTGTGTAAACACGTACCATTTTCTTAGTCAAAGTTGCTTGTTTGTGTGAAATTTTATTGTTAATTTGTGTTATTTTAGTTCCTTTTATTATTTAGAACGTCGATACTACCATATTTTTTATCTTCGTTGCAGAGCTGAAGAAATCGAAGCTTTTGGTTATAATGAATATTTTGGAGTTTTCAAGAAGATTTTGGAGTTTATGGAGATGATTTTCATGTTCTATTATCCATTAGAAAGAAAAGAAAACAAATCGGAGCAAAAAACGGAGTTAAATTGCAAAAATTATGTGAGTTTGAAAATCGACTGATTTTGTGACCTTTGGCACGGCCCATGCCTGCCATGCAAGGCCCGTACGACATGATTAGCAAAAGTTCCTGAGCACTGGCCGTGCTGGGTGTGTTTGCTTGGCACGGGCCGTGCCTGACCACAGATGTACAATGCTTATCTTCCCTATTTTAAGGGAAATTATTATTATTCATTTTCATATAAATACCCACGACGAAATATCATTTTCCAGAGAGTTTCTCATAAAGTTTTCTAGAGGGAAGATCCTCCGATCAAATCCGAGACGACGAATTCCTAGGACAATATCGAGAGCTACATCAAGGAAGATTAAGATCTACGCTACGCTACGTTCCACCATTGATGGGATTATCATCGACCGTCATCTAGACCAATCTTTGTTGGTTTAGGGTTTAGTATCTTTTTTTTTTTTTTATTCGTTGTGATTTGTAATGACTTTTTGTGATCGTTTCATGAATTGTTCATTTCTCATTAAGGCCATACGTTGTGTTGAACTAGATTAAACTCTCGAGAAAAATCTAAAAGTGAGCCATCTTAGTTTAATTCATTACACTATTTGATTTTCTGTTTCTTTTCAACAACACCTCCCCTCCTAATTTTTATTTTATTGGGCTTAATTGAATAGGAATATTTCATTAGCTTAATAATCACTACATAATTCCAACCTTATTATCTAATTCCTCATGGGATCGACACCTCTAATCACTATATTATCCATGGGTCGGAGGATATGGATATTGTGTTCGCAGATTTCGGAGAATCTTTAGTCATTTTACAAGCGTTGAATGTTGTAACGCCTTCGGATGAATCCTGGTTGCGAAACAATATTTTTCACACTAGGTGCACTAGTGGCAGGAAGGTTTGCAACATGATTATTGATGGTGGCAGTTGTGAGACTGTCGTTTCAACGATAATGGTAGAAAAGCTGAGACTTAAGGCAGAGGACCATCCTCAACCATACCGTTTGTCATGGCTGAAGAAGGGCAATGATATGAAGGTCACAAAGAGGTGCTCGATTCAGTATTGGCAAGAAATATACGGATGAGGTCTGGTGCGACGTCGTCCCTATGGATGCTTGCCATATTTTGCTAGGCAGCCCTTGGCAGTTTAATAGGCGAACGAAGCATGATGGGTTCCGCAACACTTACATCTTTGTGAAGGATGGTGTAACTGTCACACAGGGTCCGACAGATTGACACAAGAAGGCAAAAAACCACATGTTGTCACTATTGGCGGTCCTAGAGGAAGTATTAGACGCGACGAAGATCGTTGCATGTGTCATTTTTGTGTGGAATTCCGATGTTTTAGATGTTTCGGCAGGTTTTACCATTTCTGGTGGAGTTTGTAAATGTGGTCCCAGAAGAGTTATCGATAGGATTACCATCGGTGCGTGATATTCAGCATTGCATTGACTTTTTACCAGGAGCCAGTATCTCGAACAAACCAGCCTATATAATGACTTTGACACTTTAGAGACAGGTGCAAGAGTTCATGGAGAAGGGTTTGGTTCCAGAATATGAGTTCGTGTGCATTTCCTGATTTATTGGTTCCAAAGAAAGATGGGCCATGATGAATGTGCATCGATACTCGCGCAATCAACAAGGTCACCATCAAATACAGATTTTCGATTCCTCGATTTGATGACCTTATTGATTAGTTGCATGGGGCTATGGTGTTTTCGAGGATCGACTTGCACAGTGGGTACCATCAAGTCAGGATACGGGTTGGAGATGAGTGGAAGATGACGTTCAAAACTAGAGTTGGTTTGTACGAATGGATGGTGATGTCGTTCGGCCTTTCTAATGCGCCGAGCACATTCATGAAGTTGATGAACTAGGTTTTCCGCCCATTTATTGGTAGGTTCGTGGTAGTGTACTTTGATGATATTTTTGTTTTTAGTGAATTAGTCAAGCAGCATTTGTCGCACTTGCGTGAGATTTTTGGAGTTCTGTGAGAAAAGCAATTTTATGCCAATGTCAGGAAGTGTGACTTCTTGAGTAGTAGCGTTAGCTTCTTGGGGTATGTAGTCTCACAGGATGGCATTTAGATGGATACAGCAAAGGTTGAACCTATCAAAAATTGGGAGACGCCAAAGAACATGCATAATGTGTGCAGTTTTCATGGACTAGCATCGTTCTATCGTCGATTTATTCGATATTTCAGCACCATTATCATGTCGTTAATTGATTGTTTGAAGGGAAGCAGATTTGTGTTCCAGTTGTTGAAACAGAAAGTGACAGAGGCTCCAATTTTAGTTCTTCTAGACTGCAGCGAGGTTTTCCAGGTGCAATGTGATGCATCTGGCGTTGGGATTGGTGGTGTGCTATGTTAGAGGAGCAAGCCAGTTGCGTTTTCTAGTGAGAGGTTGAACGAGACTAGGAATAAATACTCCACCTATGACAAGGAGTTTTATCCAATCGTTAGGAGTCTTGAGCATTGGCGACATTATCTCATCTCGAGAGAATTTGTTCTATTTTCCAATCATGAGGCGTTGAAGTATATTAGTGGGTAGCATAAGTTGAGTCCTACGCATGCCAAGTGGGTTGAGTTTCTGCAATCCTATAGCTTTTTTATCAAGAATATGGCGGGTACGCTGAACAAGGTCGGAGACGAGCTGAGCCGAAAGCAGTCTTTGTTGTCAACGATGTTGGCTCGGGTTCTGGACTTTGATTCACTTAATTAGTTGTACGAGAATGATCCACATTTTGGAGAGATTTGGAAGAATTGTAGCTCAGCTTCGTACAAGGATTTCATCATTCATGATGGATTCTGTTTAAGGGGAATTGGCTTTGCATTCTAGTTTGTTCTCTGAGAGCCTTGATTGCTGAAGAGAAACATGTTGGAGGATTAGCTGGTCACATTGGAGTTGATAAGACGATGGCGCTGGTGAGTGAGAAGTTCTATTGTTCGCATATGGAGCGAGATGTTATGAGGTTTGTTGATCGCTGTCGGGTTTGTTGTGTAGTGAAGACAAAGGGCAGCAATGCTGGGCTGTATTTTCCTCTTTCTGTACCTGAGGCTCCTTAGGAAGAATTCAATCTCGATTTTGTTCTGGGACTGCCTAGAACACAATGGGAAAGGGCGTTGTTATGGACATGGTGGATCACTTTTCAAAGATGGCACATTTCATAACGACTAACAAGACATATGATGCTTCATAGGTAGCTTGTCTATTCTTCCATGAGATTGTGAAGCTACATGGCGTGCCAAAATCCATCATTTCTGATCGAGTTACAAAGTTCATGAGTCATTTTTTATGTACCCTGTGGAGGTTGATGGGTGCAGTTCAGTTTCTCATATCATCCTCAGAGGGACGGCAAAATAGAGGTCGTAAATGGGAGCCTTGGTAATTTATTGCAGAGCTTGATTGGTGATAGTCCGAGGTAGTGGAATCTTATACTAGCACAAGTTGAATTTGCTTACAACCTGTCAGTTAATTGCACCATTGGAACGAGTTCATTTGAGATTGTTTATGGCCGTTTACCGCTGACACCGTTGGACTTGAACCCCCTACTGGTAAGCAAGCAGTTCAGTTCAGAAGTTGATGAGCATGCAAGGAAGATCAAAGAAGTTCATTCGCAAGTTCAGCACTGAATCAACTAATAGAATCAGAAGTATCAGGCGCATGCTGATAACCGTAAGAAGAAGCGGGCCTTCAAGGAAGGAAATCTTGTCTGGGTGTGGCTGAGTAAGGATCGTTTTTCAGCTGGTTGTTATGGTAAGCTACAACCTCGTACGGATGGGCCGTTCAGAATCCTTAAGCGTATCAACTATAAAGCTTATAGGATAGACTTGCCGGGAGAGTACAATGTTTCAGCCACATTCAACGTTGCTAATTTGTCGTCATATGTTTCCGAGGGCGAAGACTACTCGAGAAAGATGATGAAGATGCAGATTCGAGGGCGAATCTTCTCTTGGTAGGGGAGGATGATGCAACGAAGCTCTAAACGTACGGCCTTGGCTTGATCGTGTCACGTGACGCACGACCATGCATCCTTGGACATCGTAAGGTGTGATAGTCTTCACGCATGGTCCACTCCAGACCGTGTCCCTTAAACACAACCATGCGTCGAATGCGAACCGTGTTTTGTGTTTTCTTGTTCCATTTTATGGCTTACTTAATAAGCCCAAGGGCATATTCGTACTTTTGTTATGTTAGGGTTCGATTAGTTTCCTTTATTAGCTTTCAATTTTTTAGAACCGATCAGTTTGTTTTGGAATTGAAGTTTGAATACAAATACCCTCTTTGAGGAAGAGTGCATGTGGCATTATTCTATCTCCGTAACCCCTTTCAATCACAATCTCCTTAGGTTTTTTGACATCAAGAATAAATTTTTTTTTTCCGAATTAAATATGTAGACTAATTGAGATTATTGAAAAAGAGTATCATGTTTTATATTGATTCGTAATAAATAGGAAAATGAATATGATATTCATTTTTATAAAAAACACATTATCCAACTTTGATTTTAAATTTTCTTTTGTTTGATAATTTTTGTTGATTATTTAAATTAGAAAGCATATCATAAACTATTTTATTTTTTATTTTTATTTTTTAGTTTTTGCTTAAAGAGTAAATTTTCATTAATCATAGAGAAAAAGTTACAAAAAAAAAAAAAAAAAAGAAAAAACCTCCAGATACAACTGCACTAGGCAATAGGGCCTGTATCCAAAACTATGCAAACCTTACAGCAGACCTTAGGTATCCTCCTAAGCCAACGTGAGTCATGCGTGCTCGATGTTGGAATTAAGGAGTACACCCTGAATCTAGCTTGAGGCAGCATTTACACAAACATACCAGGTCCTTTGCATTTTTCAAACAACTCATGAATTACAAGCAGAAAGGAAACGCAAGGAGACTAATTGATGTATATGAGCAGCTATCATTTCGGGGTCCTTGCATTCCTGCTGGAATAGAACCTTACTCCTGGCTTGCCAAGTATGGTAGGATAAAGCATTTAGTAGGGCTCTCCTTCTCTTAACTGTCCGGCCTTTTCCCTTGGTGACATTTTGCATCCAATCTTGCATATCCTCCCACTTGTATTTGTTGGTTGCTTACTTTGATTTAGATAAGGCCAAAATCATGACCTGCCTTATAAATGCACACTGAAAAAAAGGTGATCTCTTGATTCAGCATGCAACATGCAAAATAGGCATCTATCATCCATTACAACTCCATATTTACCAAGTCTTTCTCTTGTTTGCAACCTTGTCTTGTACAGCAAGCCAGCTTATGAAGCTGTGCACAGCAGTGTCCAGATGATCTCTCCACCAGACCTTCGTACCATGAATTCTTAGTGCATTACATTATATTCACTCTTTACAGTAAAACCCCTGTTAGGATCCGGACATCATATTATCCAATCAATATGGCTTGTCACAAAGGGTTTGATCCATAGTTATCATAACCAGACCGGATATCGACCCGTCCGAGGTCCCGGGTCAATGGGTCAGCGCTTCAACCTATTGAATCATTGATTCGATTATTTTGATCTTATTTTATTTTTATTAATACTATTAGTATTATTTTTTTATCTAAATATATATTTATGTCTTATATAAGTAAAAATGTAACTTATTTAAGTTATATAAATATTTTTTTAGGTTTTTTGAATAAATTTTTTTAGTATTTTTTCGGCCGGTTCCAAATTTATCCCACGGTTTGATCGATTTTGATCGGGTCAATCCGGACCGATTACAGATCTGATTTTTTAATTGGACTGAACCGGTCAAGTCACCGAGTCATTGTTCAACCGGTTGAAGGGGTTGGGTCGATCTGGGTTTAATAACTATAGTTTGATCAAGTCCCTAGTTTTGAGCAGTGATCTCCATAGCCATGAACTATCTATTTTTGCTTCAACATTTCATACGTCATGTTGTTTTAAGTAATAGGAATGTATCCATTTTACCCAAAGAGAGTCTTCCTCCTGAGAAAGGTTCCATATCAGCTTGCATTGCAAGCCTTTATTCGAGATTGATAGGTCCTTAATACTTGGCCCTCCTTCGCTCCTTGGAAGACATACCTTATCCTAGCTAATCAAGGCCTTTGATGATTATTCCTTTCCCGATCATAGAAATGATCTTGTTAGGAATGTACAATCCCTCCAGTGTATAAAAATTGATGAACAAAACTTCAAAGTAGGACATGTTTCTGGTTAGTTATTTAGGTTGAGAACTAGGATAGTGAGTTGCAGCCTAGGAAAGCATGCAGCAGACCACAGTTGGAGTGCCAACGTGAATCACCTGGATGCATACTATTACAGAAGGTTCTGGATAAACAATTAGGACAAACATAGGTAGCGAAAGACCACAAATACTTTGGAATATAGGATCGAAGTCTCAAGATCAAGTTACATCACAATACAGTAAACTCGATGCAGTAGGGTTGGCTTGCAGCAAAGGTGAAAACGCAACAGACTGATTGATGAATGAATTGGGATCTAACTAACGATCACATCGAAGATTTGAGGTTCGAAATCAGTGCGAGATTGATAGTTGTTGTGAAGACCTGTCAGCATCACTAAGAATTCATATAGGGGACAAACAGCCACCTGTCAACATCAGAACATTACAGTCATGAATTTTAATTCCTTGAGCCTATAAAAAGGGATTGATCAACCTCAGAGAAGGTTGACTACAATTGTGGATTTGATTTAAAAGTAAGAAAAATCTCTCAAGTGTTGTGCAATCGTCCAGAGTTGTCAAGAAAAATCTGAGGAAAGGAGTTCACTATTCTGCACCAAGAATAGCATCTGTAGCAGAGCTTTTGAAAAGATCTAGGTTTTAGACTTAGCAAGTATTGTACTTGTAAGGGGTTGTCTTGTAAGCCACAAACAAGAAGATAGTGAATGATGCGAAGCCATTCAACGTTATAAATATGACTGCTTCCACGTTCGTCGCAAAATGTGCAAATTTGTTTTAACCCGCTAAAATTACTAATGTAGATAAGGAACCAGGGGTCGATCCCACAGGGAATGACGAATATCGACTAAACACAACTTAAAATAATTTCTAACTTAAGAAAAGTGATAAGATTAAATATAAAATAAGGGGGGTGTGTTTAAACTGTTTGAAAGGAATAACTAAAACTAAATTAACTGATCAAAAAAAGAGAAAATAGAGCTAAAATGTAGAGTGGTTTACTTAAGTTGAGAGAAATGTAGGGACGATGATTGAATCACTTTGAGTCACTTAGATCAATCATGGATGTTTCTGAGTTTTAGATATAATGATTAACATGGAATGGCTGTAATAAATTTCGGCATAACTCACTACATTCCTTAGCTTTTAACTTCCAATTACCTCGGATAGTTAAACTAACTCAATAGATCTAAATCATTTCAATTAGCTCAAACATGACTTAATCAAAAGAGTTGAAACATAACATGAAACTAACATTTATAACAATCATAACAATTAGCTTAAACTAATCATGTTACATGTATATGAAACCATTGATTGTATATGACAATTAACTTAAATCATATTATATCAATTCACTACTCACTAAAACCACTTAGCGCGATTTATAACTTCAAACTATGTATATTAGGTGATCAATTTAATAAACACATGTTGTATAGTATTTCTAACAGGTTTCATGCAACAT